>JAECWQ010000231.1:4200000-4497500 GCA_018150835.1 Drosophila repletoides
CACTCAACTCACACACTCACACACACACACACACAGACAGGATTATATACTACTCGGAACAACCCACACACAAAAAAAGCGGAAAAGGAATAAAGAGAGCTATCTTCAGGACGCCGAAAGTTAAATAGCCTTCTAGCTTAACCCTGTATAAGATACTTGAATACTCATAAGAAAAGAGGAAATCGTTTATCTGGGCCATCTTTAGAGCTTCATATTTTAATTAGCCGATCTGATGCCAGACTGAAAAAGATACTTATATAGACTGAATACATATAGGATATATGTCGGAGCTGCCAACTTTGATGACATAGTTATAATACCCATTGGAAGGGTCTAAAAAGCTAACAAAAATCAACGAAGGGAAAACAAAAAGGCAACAACAGCAAAAACCATAAGCTTTTTTCTTATACGTATATATGAGTGAGTGTGTGTGTGTGTGGGTAGGTGTGGGTGGAGGGCGGCAGGCGAAAGCTGCTCTCAGTTAGCAGCAGTCGCTGTTCTCTTTGCCTTTGCTTCGTCCGCCTTCTCTCAGCTGCTGAGCGCCCGTTCAAAACACAAACGGAATGATAATGATGTGCGTTGAAAAAAATACATAGACAGAAGGCAGCGAAAAGAATGAACGTAGAAGGAGGAGAGAATGAAGAGATGAAGAGGAGTGGGGGAAGAAGGAGTATTCAAAATGAGGGAGAGATGGCGCCTTGGCCAAAGTCAAACAAGTGTCTGCTCCTCTGCTCCTGTGCTCCGCAACGTTTTGTTACGATTTTTATTTATAGCTGTGAATGTTGTAAGCTTTTATTGTGTGTGCGCCTGTATATGTGCGTGTGTGTGTAGAGGATATACACGGGAAATGCCTTAACACAATTACAATAACTTTGACATGAAAAGTGGAACAATAAACCAAAACCAAACCGAACCGAACTGAAGTTAACCGCACCGAACCACAGGCAGCGGCGCCCGCCCAATCATCCAATTGTCCCACTGTACCCTTCTTGCTAGTCCGACAACACACACGCGCGCAGCTCACTTCCGGCTTTTCTCTCACTCTCTCTCTCTCTCTCTCTCTGTTTGTATCTCCCCCCTGTCTCTATGAGTTTGTGTATGTGTGCGAGTGTGTGAAATGAAGCGACAGCCGTCGGCAAATGTTTCATAAACAACAACAAAACAGTTATTAAATGAAATTACAACAAGACGCGCAACACGCAGCAACATTTGTTGCGCTACCATTAATCAGAAAGGGAACTTTAGTTCAAGCTTAAGCTAAGTTTAACAAATTTTTAGGACTTAAATATTTCTAGGCCTAAGCCTAAAAGGATAGACAGAAAAATGATGTATAAAATCAGGATTATAATATACATTTTAAATAAAGTTCAGCTCAGTGGTTCGGATCTTTAGGGGCTCGAGGATTCGGGAGGACTCATTTATATCACAATCCTTTTTTAATTTTATTTCGCTGATTTCTTCTACTATTTCAGAGTATGTATTCAATTTCTTAATTAGTTTTAATTAAATTTATTTTTGAAATTTCTTCGGAATTACACATGCATATGTTGAGCCAAATGCCCGATAGCTGCAGGGCATTTCAATAGCAAATACAACGGCAAATTGTTGCCTGGAGCCTGTGCGCAACCTTTTATTAATTTAGGTTAGTGACTTAAGTTTAGCATTTGCCGCAATTAACTTAATTAGAAATGCATTTTGTGGGGCCAAGAAGCAAAAAAAAAATAAAAACCAAAAAAAAAACAGCCAACAAATGAACACTTCAGAATGTGCGTGTGTGAGTGTGTTAGAATATGTGACAGCGATTACACTGAGAAAAATAAGTTCAAATATTTTTACCGAATTCCACTCAAATATTCAAACTCCAAAAATCTTTTAATGTGCAAAAACAATTGAAACCAATTCAGAGTTTTAAAACGGATTTAGTCAATAAAGTTTTTGATTATTTTTAGGCGGACAATTCTAAAATATTATATTAAATATTTATATATGAAAAGTTTAGGTTAGTTTTTACTAATTAATTGAGGCACATTTGTATGAATGGTTTCTTTGTTTGTTTTCAAATTATTTGCCTATCTTTTATGATTTTAAATACTTAAACTAACATTATTTGCATAAATTCTTTGCTACTTATTTTTCTCTTTGTGTAAGAATGCTTTGTTTGCTTGTGGCAAGTGGCAAGTGGCAAGTGGCACGTGGAAAGTGGCAAAAGGAGTTGCCATTGCCATAAAACATTTGTGTCATTGAAGACACACACACACACACATACATACATATATACACATATACACATATATATGTATTTGTGTGTGTGTTTGGCTTATTGGCTATTATGACTACAAATGTGCTAAGCAAGAAACATATTTATTAAAAGCTTTCCCTCGATTAACTAAATGCCTTTTAACGCTGCGTATACGTAACGCAATGCTTGTAGGCGTTATGGGCGGGACGGGGCGAGACGGAAGGGGTTTCAAGTGAAACACCTCGCTGGTGCGGGTGCAAATGCGTTAAGCTATCCACCAAAAAAAAAAAAAATTATATATATAAAAACTAAAAAATAGTATATAAAGTTTCAAGCCGGTTTTCAGTTTCGAGTTTTATTATTTGTTTTTCGGACGGTTTGTTTTTTTCTTTTTGCTTTTCTGTAAACATTTCTTGAAATAACTCAATTTTTTTCACGATTTTGAGAGCGTCCCACGCGAACACGTTTGGTTTATTTTTTTGGTATTTTGGTATTTCGATTTTGATTTTATTTTCGATTTGGCTTTTGTGTCTTTCGACTCGCAGCACATTTGTCATCTGGTTTATTTGCCAAAAATTAGCAATACATCTTTTATATATCGCCCATATATCTTTTATTTCTCTTTTTTCCCCCTGTGGACAGCTATTATGTAATCGCCTTTACCCAATACCAATTTTTGCTGTTTGTTAAAAAAACATTTATTGAAATAACAGAACACGAATAAACAAGTTTAAAAAAGCTGCTGCATTATGTTCGTGTTCAGAATTAATTCAATTTAGGGTAATAAAGCTTTGCCAACTTTTCAAAACTATATCAAATTAAATTGTTATGCGAAACATTTAAAAACTCATTCGTAACTAAATAAAATATACATATGTAAGTGCCAAAGGATGCCAGAGGATGCCAGGGGATGCCAGAGGAAGCCAGAGGATGCCAAAGGATGGCAATGCACAGCTAAATTCTCAACTCAAATTATTCAATATCCCAAAAAAATGTGATTCCTTAATAAAATATTGTTTATGTTTTTACAGACAGACAATATTGTGTATATTTTCAATGTGTTAAGATTTTTATCTAATAATTTTGTGACGAAATGTGAAATGCGCTGAAGCAGGCATCTCCGATGATCAGAAAGATGAGACGTCTCGATATAGTCAAGTTCATCTGTACGTCCATCCGTCTATCTGTTCTATCTATTCTATTCAAACTAGTCCCTCACCTTGGGAGCTACTACAATTTAGTCTGGTGAGGAGCTTTCTTTTTGTTGTAAGCTAGACAAATCGGATAACTAAATCATGTCGTTGCCATAGGAACAATCGGTTAAAGAATTCTTGTATTAAGCACTTCTTTAATTTTAAAATTAAACTTAATGAAACTTCAAATTATAATATAAGATTGGGTTTCTTGATTGTAAAGATCGGTTCACTATAGAATATACCTGCCGTACGAAAAATCGATCTGAAAGAAACTGAGAATACACATTTTTTTTATATTTTTTAAGATATATTCCAATTGAATCTTCAAATATATTTTAGTTTATTAAGTAAAAGTACTTCGAAATCTTATGAGAACTTCTGCGAGGCCATTTAACTTTCCACACGCCGAAAATAGATTTCCCTAATATTTTCCAAATAGTATTATTAATAATATTATTAATATATGAGTATGTATTTTGTCATTTTCGGCCATATTTAGTGAATTTTTCATACTAACATTTGCAATCCATAAATTTAAATTTAGTTAATTATCATTTTTTCAAACTCAATAATAAAATAATAATCAATTGGGTGTTCAATTGGGTCACATTAAAAACATTACTGTATAATAAAATTAGTCTCAAAAGTTACTTGTAACGTGCCGTATTTAGATATTTTCGTTTAAATTAATTAATGCATATTGAAATGTTAATTTAATTACAATAATTGAGTCTAATAGAAGCATCGAATCGTTTGCTAACAAATGATAAATGCTATTAATAAGATCACTGTAAATACAGTTTTCTAGAGGTCTCTGGCAATGGAATGGAATCCAGAGCTCAAATAACAAACACGCTTAAATATTAAGAGCTTTTCAATGGATAATTACTCTATAGTAGACTGGGTCAGATGAACGAGAAACCGAAAGCAAGAAACAATAGCAACTTCTGCTCCCCCGCATATTCGGCAGTCGTGGAATTAGCATAACTTGTCATAAGTTGAAAAATCTCATTAGGCTAAGTTTGCCAGTTTTGTTGGCCAGTTTGTTATTGATGTTATTGTTGTTATTGTTGGCTTTATTTTGGCAGCCTCTTGGCTTGTTTGTCTCCACGTAGAGACGTTGATCATTTTTCGAGCAAAAAAAATTAACATTTATGGTCCATCGAGAGCTGATGAGATGATACTCGATCCGATCTGATCCAAAGCGATGCTCTGCGATGCGGTTCCGCTTAGATTTCATTCCCTTCACTTTGGGCTGCAGATACTTGGCCGGAGGCCAATTAATTAGCATATATAAACAGCCAGAAGTTGAATACTCTATTTTAATGGCCATTTCAGTGTCTAGGCCTTGTTGCGCCGCATTCCGTTACCGATTTCATGCTTTATGCAGATTCCTTTCCCCCATAAAACATAAAACATAAACATCAAACTGAAAACCTCGTCTTACGCTTCATGGCGTGGGCGTTACATTAACCTAAACGATATCGATTAATTTAGCATGCGCTTTCACAAAACTTTTGCGTTTTTGCGTAATTAAAACGCCAAAGGTGCCACGCCCTAGTAATACCACCCCCCAACTCGGCGTCGCCTTCTTCCACGCCCCGCACATAACTTCAACAGCTATTATAAACTCAAACTCAGAAACTGTAAAAAAGAAGAGAAAAGGAAAACTGACAGGACACAGCGTAAAGAGGCAAATGTCGAGCTGGATACGAGAATGTCTGCTGAAAAGTTGGCAAAGCTAAAAGCGAATGAAAGAAGTCAACGCTGAAGAGGACAAAGTTTTATGCCAAAAAGTAATAGGCATAGGCCAAGACCGGGTTGGCAGATGGACAGACGGGGGAAACGAAAGAATAAGGAGAGAATAAGAGAATGAGGGCTGTGTGCCTTACAGAATATGAAGCAGTCGTAAGTAGCATTTAACAGTCGACTTATGGCCACTGGCAGTGGCCAGCAGTTGGCTGGCCCTTTGGGCCGCAGACTTGAGCCAAACAAACCGACAAAATGAAACTCCTCAAAAACTTTTCCAACCCAAACACATACAATTACCCCCCAAAAAGCAAATTTTGTTGCATACTTGCCGGCGCAAGCAAATTTCGGAACTTGCAACTTCAATTTCAATCAAGTGAGTGAGCGGGTGGGCATACCTAAGAGGCTCTGTCTTAAACTTCTGGCTAAATTTTATTACTAAATGTACGAAAATGTATATTTTAAATATACAGCAGAGAGGTATAATTAAATAGTTTTTTATGTTACATTAATTATCAATTGTGCTATTGAGTAACCAAATTTAGAATTATAAAATGTTTCTTATATTTTTCTACTATATAAAAATCATTTGAATTCAGTTAGATCTAGAATACACATGTTTTTTATACACCCTGTAAACGTCAATATTCGGCAAGTCCAAAATTATAATGCTCTATTTTCTATTATTATGTTATACCTATTGGTGGGTATTATAATTTTGTAAGAATAATTTTTGAACATTTTTTTTCAGAAATTATAGAAAAATTATCAAAGACAAACGGCATATGCATAAAAACTGTTTGCAATAAATTATCTAAATCTGAAGCATTAAAGGGATATCTGCGACTGCCTACGGCTTATATATTATTGATCAGGCCGACTCGGTATAGCCAAATAAATTTGGTAAGGAGTCTTCTTTCTGCTGCAAGTAGCACTTGTCTCGGAACTGGACGGATCAAACAGCTATATCTAAAGTTTATGCATGAAAAACTCTTTTCTATTTGTTTCCCAATATATCTTAATGAAATGTATTTACAAGTTGGATGGACGGATATGATTTCTAAGTGCACACAAAAAAAAGGATCGAACTACTACACCATTTAGCAATCGGTTCAAAGGATGTTGTATGGTAACATTTTGTGCATCTTAATATATCTTGCTAAGAATTGCAAATTATTTGAGAGAGTTGATTTCTAAATGAACATTAACAATTATCAGGATCGGTGTACTATAGCAGCCATACGAACGATCGGTCAAAATAAATAAATTTAGCAATAATTTTCATACTTACAGCCTGTAAGTATACGTATAAACTGTTCAGAAGGCTGAAAAAAACCTTTCCTTAATAGTTATTTTTTGTAATTGCAGATATTTGTTTATTATTTAAATAATACATCAATTTTAAAAGTTTTATATAATATTTTGCCTAAATTTGACCAAATGTATGCCCTAGCAACTCTTAACAAGATAATTTGAGTCATCGAAGGTCCTCACTTAAAAAAAATTTTAATCTATCGATTAAGTGCAATCTTAATTCTCATATCTTTGCTGAAACTTTTTATGATGCACTTAAAAAATTACCTTAACTCGAGTCAAATTAAAAAGAAAATTTAATTGGCCTATGTGAAAATAACTTTGGTACTACGAGTATATAAATAAAAGTCTGGGAAAACATTATGTAAGCTTCAGGTGCATACAAAAAAAGATATCTATACATACATATATGAATATATATATATATATATATATATATATATATATATATGTATATATAATATATATATGCTAGATTTTATTTTTCTGGTTTTATATATTGCCTGCTATTTTTTTTTTTTTTTTTGCTTTTTTTCATGCAGCATGAAAATTTCATTTAGTTTCTTTGCAAAAACTTTTATCGTTGAAGCTGCTTTCGGTTTTGCCTTTAAATTTGTCTGGCTTTGTTGTTGTAATTGCTGCTGTTGTTGGGGTCCTTTACATAAAGCAAAGCGTTGCAATCCCCAGCAGAAAGTTTGTCTGCATTTCGGAGGAGTTCCTCGTGTTGGGGTTCAGTTCAGTTCCTTGCAAGGAAGAGCAAACTTTTGCAGTTTCTTATTGCTGCTTTTTGTCATATTAACAGCAGCCGCGTTGGCGCCGGGGCTGTGGGCTGTGGGCTGTGAAAGGATCGAAGGATGCGGATGGAAGCAACATTCAAGTAGTTGCCCGCTGCTTGCTTTTTCCAGCATTATTGCAAAGTTTTTTCTGCATTCCACATTCTACAAACTATTTTCTGCTTTTTCCGACTGCTCCTTGCCACTTCATCGACTCGATGCGGTGGCCAAAAATTGATCACAGACATTTCTAATGTTGCATGTACCAGTTGCAAGGCATTGATGCATTGATATTAAAGCCGCAAGCATTGAAAGAGTGGACAATCCTGGTACATTCTTTGCCTTTTTCTTTGCCTTTGCCTCGGTTGCAAGTCATTCTCCAGCTCAATTTTTTTTCCTTCGACTGCGCACTTAGCTACTGCAATTGCTCCCTGTATATTCCTGCCTGAGTGCATTGGCGTCTGTTGTCCTTGCCAACATGCTCATACACACATACACACACACAGCTGTAGCAGAAGGCAAAGGACCCGCAGATAACTTCCTTGGCTGCTGTTCATCCCAAGCAGATTCCTTTTTGTTGCCCTCGCATGTGAATATTCTTCAAGCGTTTCCGGTGCACATTACGTTCACGATGACGACGTCACACACAAGCACACAAAACTAAAACTAGAAGTTACTTGACTAGAAGATACTCTGTAAATTCTAAAGTTGCTTAACTAATACATTTAAACTAATAAAAAAATGTTTAATTTATTTAATTGATCATATCAAAAATATGTTTTGTAATGAAAGAAGAATTTTATTTGAAATCGTAGCTAATTTAACATAAAGACAAATTTTAAGACGATGCTAATGGACGGACAGATAAACAAACTGCCAGATGACTAACTCGATATGTCTTTTGCTCCTGACCAAAAATACATATCTGTTTCACACACTCAAAATGCCTATTCTATCTGTCTTCTCAGACGTAATATACTCCTATTCCTTTTCCATTTTAAGCGGTATACAGAGCATAAAAAACACCCACACACTCAAACACACACAAAGCATCGGTGCAGAGTCAACGTTTTTTGCGCTTTTTTCGCAGCGAACTGCAAAAAAAATTATCAATTTAATTTTGTAACTCAACTTCCGTTCACAACTGCAAGCTGGCACGCCCACAGAGCAACGCCTTTCTCCATGCTGTCTCACTCTTCTTTTCAGCTCTCTTCCTTCCTTTCGGCCTCTGTCTATCTCCATCGCTCCTTCTCTCTCTCTCTCTCTCTCTCTCTCTCTCTCTCTATGGCTCTTTTACATTCTCTTTGTGACTTCTTGTTGAACTGCTTCTGTAGCAGTCGCTTTTCTCCCATTTTCCGTGAAGCACAATGTTGACACTAGAGCTCTGCCTTTTTGCTTGCTGCAACCGCTGCTACTAGTTTCCCCTCTCAACCACCCTAACACCCACTGAAGTACCCTCTACCCCCTCTAGTTGGTTACATCAGCGTTGAGAATGTCTGTGAGTGCGAAATTCGCTGCATTTCTAGCCATGCGCTGTCAGCTTGCCAACGCAACGTATACGCAATATCCGAAAATTACTTATACGACATGTTAGTAAATATGCTCTTTTTTTCCTTCACGCCAGAGCGTCTATTAAAAGTCCATAGATGGAAGTAGCAAACTAAAGAGAACAACTGCTTAATCAGTATCTTAACTATTTTAATCTACAGTACTCGCAGAGGCTTTTCTGATTAATCTTTAATATAATAAATATATAAATAAAGTTCTTCTTTGGAACCAATCCTCTCTCCTACCGGAAATAAAGCCCTTGCTGAATATTAAAATTGAATACCACTTATTAAAAGGATGCAAGGTTTTCACCTTGTCAGCTTCGGTTCACAAATCAAACAAAATTCGTTCTAATATTTAATTTAATTTAATTTAATTCGTCCTTTGTTTACAAATTATTATTATTATTACTTAAAATTAATTAAAATAAGAAAAAAATACAATAATATTTATATAAAATTAATAATAATATTGCTTATAAAATATCAAATAATCAAATTAGAGTTTTCAATGCTGTATAACTTCAAACTTTAGTTTTTGTGGTAAATAAATTAAATTGTATGCTAAAATAATGAAAATCCATCTAATCAGAACTTACTTAACAAACGGATTATTTGTATTTAGCTTTAAAGTAAATAATTTTTAAATGTTCTGCTTAATTTTCGATTTATTTAGTACTTTTTCATTTTCAATGCATACCGTTACCATTATATATATATTATGTTTTTCTCGGCGTCTGTCTATCCGTCTATCCGTCTGTCCTTTCGTTTTTCTATCCATCTGTTTTTTTTTTTTTCTGCAAATTAGTTTGTTGCAGGCAGCTCATATTGGTAGGAACAATCGGCTTTCAATCTTTGATATATTAAACTATATTGTTTCTCAAGATATAATAATGTTTTAAATTACTCGATTCAAGATCGGACTACAATGATATATAGGAAAGAACAATCGGTGCAAAAGTTATTGCATGGAAAACTTGTTTTACAATCGATCGAACACATAAATAAATTTGCAAACAATTTTCAAATCTTATTCCACTGTGCAAGGGTATTCCATGGTCGGCGCACCTTTCTTAGTAATATTTTAGAAAAATAATTAACAATATTTTTGTGGTTTGTCTTAGTAAATAGATTATGTTGAGCAGCGAGCTTTGGCAACCCGAAAGATATTCGATAATATTATGATCTAGCATTATAGCCGGAGAGCCCTCCGCACCCCGCTTTTGGCCAGTCAAGTTTTAGCCCAGTTTTAGACTGTACTTAAATTTCCCAAGAGTTTTATAGCATTCAGCGATGCTCTGGCTGCACTTCAAGAGTCGCCCGAGCAGGGACAAGTTTCATTTTTCATTTATGGCGCTGGGCAAGTTTTACTGCTGCAATTTCAAACATTTTGCTATTTCAGAAGCAACGAGTATAGCTTTCGTTTTATGTGCTCGCCAGGTGGGAGCATAAGCAACAACAACTACGAAAACAACAACAGAAACTAGAACAACAACAATGCAAAGCTGAACCACACGCAGCAGCGATATCAACGCAAGATTTTTAAAACCAACCGCATAAAACAGCAGCAGCTCTCCGCTCCACTGGTCCCCTTGTTGGCTACAGTCTTGCTGCTGCTGCTGCTTCTGCTTTACGAGCACTGAATACGAAATATGTTTTTTGGGAGCACAGACGATGCCTCCCCTCAGCTATCCTCCTCCTGTTTCCAGAACGAACCCATACCCTGGGAAAACCACCTCTATTATTTCAGCAAACTTGGCGCTATATGAATTTCGCTTGCCGCGTGAAATTGCCACTTGCTATACGCGCTTCTCGCCTGTTCAACTTGGCCTCCGTCACCGCGTCGTCGTCGCAGAGGACGCTTCGCTGGCCACGCCTCATGCTACATCCTGCCCGCTCCTCCATTCTCAACCTTCCGCATATAAAGTTTATTTCATTTTCGCGCACGTTGCGTTCCCGTTGTCGCTGTCGCTGTCGCTGCCGCTGTCGCTGTCACTGTGCCCGTTTTCCCCCCTTTTCCTCATCCATTTTCCCATTATCCTCCCTCTACTCACCGCCCCTACCCTCCTCTTTGCTTCTTAGCTGAAAAACAAAGCGAACGAAATGGCAGCGTCATCGTAAAAAGAGTGAGAAAAAGGAAAAACAGAAAAACGCACACACACAGAAAAAAACGAACTGAAACTGAAATCATTTTCGCCATCAAATCCTACAGCAGTTGCAGCAGGCGAAGGCAGGGAGTGGGGGCTGTAAATTGTGTTGTGGGCGTGGCAGCTGCATTAAATGCAAGGCAAGTTTATTTTTCTATTTGGCTGGGTGCGTGTTCCATGAGTTTTGCTCTCGTTTTCTGTGTGTTTTTTTGTAGCATACATTTATGGGCAGCCGGCAAGAGGCGGTAGCATTGTGATTGTGAAGAAACTCTCTCTCTCTCTCTCTAGAGAGAAGGAGAGACAGAGAGAGAGAGAGAGAGGCCCACATTTAGGCGACATGCAACTAACAATGAATGAAGCAACAAAATTATATGAAATCCATGCGAAACATACGCAAAAAAATAATATAAGTAAAAAAATACAAGGCGGGCGAAAAATAAGAGTAACAAACGGGCTCGCACGCAAACAGGCGGACAGAGGCGACAGACAAGCAACAGCAGAACATCAACGAAAATAAAGAAAAGTTGGTAAAAAAAGAAAAATACTCGTTTATACAATAAGATAAGCATAGTCGCCCACGAAATACCCTTAGTTATCTTAGTGTAAATAAACGTGGCCAATAATAGGAGAAAATTTCTTCTAAAATAATTTCAATTGTTAACAATTAAATAAAAGTTAAATAATTAAAAAAGCAGCCTAACAAAATAAATTTTAAAGCAAACTGCTACATGTATTCAACTTTACCTTTTAACTGCTAAATACTGATCTGACGAACTTTTGCCCACCGCTAACCACATTTTCCCATAGTAAACATATAAAAGAAAGGAAAAAAACGAATCTCACTTGAAAAAATAAGCAAAAAAAAACATTGAGGAAGAACGTTCAACAAACTGGGAAGAGAAGTCAAAGCCAAAAGCTGTGCAGAAGCGGCAGCAGCAACAACAACAACAACAACAACAGTTGAAAAAGGCAACATTGTGGAGTGGCTAACAAAAGGGAAAGAGAAAATAAATATATAGCGAGGAACAGAGAGACAGCAAGAGGAAGCGAGCGAGTAGGAAAGAGAGAAGGAGAATAAGTAAAGAGAGAAAGACAGCAAACATAGTCGAGAAATGTTTTTGTATGTATTGTACCACTGGGGCATTATAGCGTTATCCTTCTGGTTATGTTTCCGCTTGCCAGTCAGTGGATGAGCGGGGGATGGGGGAAGAGATGGAAAAATACCAAGAAAATACAGCAACAATGCCTGACTGACTGACTGCCAAGAGACATACACACACACACACACACACACACAAACATACTCAGCATACAGACACACACAGAAAGTAGGAATGCCAACACCCAAGCAAAGTTTTTTATAGCGAGGCAGCCAGCGACGAGGAGGCAAATGAAAAGCGAGAAAAGCGAGGAAAGCGTGGCACGAGTGCAACTTATTTTTATGAGCTAACACACACACACTCTTACATATATACATATGTAGAACTGCTGCTACTGCTGCGCTGCTGCTGCTGCTGCTGCTGCTGCTGCCGGCAAGCTCATAAAATTTATAACACAACGTCCTTGCCGCTCCTGCGGCTTTAGCTGCCTGCCTGTCTCTCACTCTCTGCGTGTGTGTATGTGTATGCGACTTATGTTTGAGTTTGTCAGTTTCTCCTTCTCTTTCTCCCTCTTTCTCTCTCTCTCTCTCTCTCTCTCTTCCTTTCTATATTTATATATATTTCTGTATATATATATTTATATATATATAGATATATATATATATATATGTGTGTGTGTTTTGGCGGCTTCGTTTGCTTTTTCATAGCATTTTATGCGCTTGCTTTTTGTTGCTTTTGCCTTTGGCTGCGCTTGTTAAAGAAGATTTACCAAAATGTCTTAGAAAAGAGCACAAAGAGTGTGAGAAGAAGAGTGTTAGAGATGGCGCCGAGGGGTTGGGTGCCGGTACAGTGGGTGGATGACTACCCCACAATGCCGCCCACTTAAATGCTAAGTGGCGCGTTGGGCGAGCAGCGGTTGAGTGGGGTTTCTCGGGTGCGGCAAAACCAAAGGCAAAGGGAAACTGAGCTAAGCACCTGTCGTACCCACGAATTTATACATATACATAGCTATATATATATATGTATGTATACCAAAACATACATACGTACAGCTATAAGTATAGCTATCTGTGTGTGCGTGCCTTGTGCTGCTTAATAATGCACACTGATGAATTTCTCGCCCAAAATAATAGAAATTATATTTACAGATATCAAATGTTTTGGCTAGAAAATGTTTGAAAATGTTCAATTATTGAGTGAATTTGTAGTTTATAATCGACACTGAATATTTTCATAATTAACTAAATCAACATGAAATTAAATTCTATTTTGCTTACTAAATGAATGAATAAATAAAATTCAGCTAGACCTAAAATCACAGGCAATAGATCAAATAACAGTCAGAGACTGGGAAAAAAAAAACAGTTTAAAAATAATCTTTTATTTTTATAATAAATATTCAAAATCCTAATTAATTGAAAAAACTAACTTAGGCAATTTTTGGCGCGCCGAATATTGTATACACTGCAGGGTAATCAATTGAAAATTGATGGAAAAATTACCTATTTTGATTCACTGTTCCTATAATAGTAATATGATTTATATGATATAGTGGAAAATATTAATATTTTTAGATTTGCCTCTTGCACTTAATTTGTAATTTGATCAAGATGGTAACAGAAACAAAAAATCAAATTGTTTATATAGGAGCTATATGTTATGGTAGTCCAATCTTAAAATCACGTTTTTTTTATCTAATTTGTGAAACTCTTCAAGATACTTTGAGAAATAAGTTTTCCAATTTTTTGACCTTTTTTTTTTTTAAAGCCAGATATATAATAAACTTCAACGTTCCGGCCGGCTCCCACATATGTGTTGAGTGCTACGAAAGGTAGGCTGTATTCAAAATTATTCACCTATCTTAAAAACAGAGAGACAAACAAGCACGACTATATCTCCTCATCTATTGTTATATTTTCAGGTTATTATGGAAATAGAAAATAAGAAGGGAAGGCTATCTTCGGCGTGCCGAAGATTATATACCCATTCATAGTAAACTGTTTCTATGGCAGCTATATAATATAGTTAAATCTCACTTGCAAATTTTATCAAGATAAGTTGGAAATTAAAAAATTACTTTTGAGCTATGGGAGCTATTTGATATAGTTGTCCGATCCGGCCGGTTCCGACATATGTGTTGCCTGCAGCAAAAAGAAGGCTCCATACCGAATTGCACTCACCTAGTTCAAAAACTGAGAGACTAGTTTGCATATAAACAGACCATCAGAAGGACATGGCTATATCAACGCGTCTCGTCGTCCTAATCAATTATAATATATATACTTTATCGGGTCAGAGATGCCTCCTTCAATGCATCACTCATATTATAATACACTTTTCAAGTGCATAACAAGAGCACTCAAATGTTCTGCATAAATACAAATTATTAACTACATATAAAATGGAACTTGTGGCTTTTTAAGCGTATTGCAATAATAAGCTTAAGCCAAGATTCTTACCAGTTAAGCTTAGAAGATTGAATAATTGCCGGCTGCTATGGCAATCGTAGAAAGGCTTAGTTAAACTCAAAGGGATTTTAAGATATTAGCAGAAAGTAAAAACAGTGGCAACAGAAAAACAAATTTAAATTACACTTTGCAAGTGTATTAAAAGAAAATAAATGTTAACTACATATGTAGATTGTGGACAGAAATGAATGAACTATATACGTATATATATATATATGTAAGCCTTTGCATGTGAAGCGAGTACTCGTGGTTGTACTCGTGTGAGTTTGAGTATATTTCACTCAGAACAAGAAAAGTGTCGGCTATCAACATATGCACATGTGTGTATATATTGCATGTATGTGTGTGTGTGTGTGTGTGTGTGTGTGCGTGTGTGTGTGTGTGTGAATGTAGATATGTATATATGAGCACATATGTGCTTATTTATGTCTGTATATAGGGAAAGAAAAATTTAAAAATTTGCTTACAAAATGCCAGGCGAACAGAAGTGAAATGCAAGAGCCAAATGGAAACGACAAGCGATCAACAAGGGGCAACAGCTACCCACCTATATATGTACATACATGCGCAGATACACAGATAAGCACCTACACACTCACATACATAGATAGGCACACTCACTCCCACATGTAGATACGGCTTACAGGACATGCAGAGGGCATATATAGGTGGATACATATTGTGCCCATACTGTTATGGGATGCCACAAGGCTTTTGTGAGTTTTGTATGCGGATTTTGTGTGCGATTTGCGGGTCATGATGGCAATAAAGCTGACCCAACCACACCCTTCAACTTCAAGAGTAAGCCCCCAACAGCCCCCTCAAAACACCCCCACAATACTCATACAAGCCCCCTCAAGTAGCTAAAGTGGATTGTGAAATGTTAACTACTTGTGTGAATATTTGTTATTTTGACGCTTCTTTAAGTTAATTCAAGGTTAGATTTCTTTGATTTCTGCATTAATAAATACTTTTATATTTTCTGATGACTATTAGAAGTAATTTAATTTGACACATAGTACATATAGCAAATGAGAAGGAGTCAACAAAAATTCCAAATTTCTGCTTCCTTTTAATGTTTGCTCTGTAAATGTTTGTAGGGCGTTATTGTTGTGGGCGTGGCATCATACCAAATGCATTGTCAATGTCTGTTTTACCGTTACACAAACACACACACACACACACACACACACACACACGCACAGTAGGAATAGAGGCGGCGAGGGGGAAGGCGGATAGGTGATTGTGGGGCAGATCAACATTTACATATTTGTATGTATGGGAGAACAAGCAGCGTCACTTTTCGGGTACTCGGAAGGATACTCACTTACACACTTACTTATATGTAGTATGTAAGCATGTATGTGTGTGTGTGTGTGTGTGTGTGTGTGTGTGCAGTTGATATACAAATTGTAACTGTCTGTTTAATACACGTGCATTTTACCCCACTCCGGAATGCCCATTTTCAGTTGTTGGCCCCTCAGTGCGTTGGCTTACGTGCTCATATCTCGTTCAGCTCTCTGTCTCTTTCTGCCTACCCACTCGTGCATGTATATATGTATATATGTACATACATACGTATGTATATAGTATGTGTGTGTGTGTGTGTGTGTGTATGTGTGTGTGTGTGTGTGTGTGTGTGTGTTTGCATAAATAGACAATGAGCAAACAGCTTGCACGCTGAATGATATCGTAGGAGCGAACCCAACAACAGCAACCGAAACGGGAGCCCCAACAACAACGAGCGAAAGCTCCATTTTGCCATGTGGCAGGCAACAACAACAACAACAACAACAACACGAAGAGAAGCAACACACTAACATATATGTACATACACACAGACAGCATCGCTTATATGTCACCAAAAGAGTTTTCACAATGCCTCCCAAAAAAACACAACCCCTCCTAACCGTAAGGCAACTTTTGCTACCTACAAAAAAATAAAATGCAAAAGGGCATCAACGAATTTGTAATACCCTCGATAAACTTGATTGAATTGTTTTTAATCTTTACTCTATGTGCACTTGGAAAATCACAACTAACAAAAATTAAATTATTTTATTTATATTATAAAAATGTAATGAGTTACTTAATAAATAAATAAAATAAGTTTATACTACTAAATATTTCCATATTCTTCCAAATGATTTTGGTTATTGATATATTAATTCTTGCTTAAGATAATATTTGGAAAACTCCTTAATAAACTTTAATTATATAATTTGAAACCTTTGTTTCATAATATACTAAAAGTTTTCAAAATACTTTGCCATAGATTTTTGATGCTAAAAACTAGGACTTACTTATATAGAACTTTATAACAATAATATTATTTTTTATTAGCTTTCATTTATTTTATTTATTATTAACTTTAAATCAACTTTTTTTTTTAATTTTAGTATTTTTAAAACTTATTATAACATCAAACTAAGGAATCAAGCTCTCGGCACATAGTTTAGCAGTCGCTTATCAAGTTTAGCTTTAAATTTGAAAACATTCTTTAGCATCCATTAAAATAAAATTTTCTCGAAAATATGTTGGTCGCGACGGCATAAAAAAAGTTATTCTACCCCTTTTTTTATGCTGGTGTAGCATTGCGGGTGTGAGGACGAGTATAAAAAGTAGCAGACAGTACACTAACTCGCTCTTTCTTTTGGCCCAAACGCCGCCTACTTCTCTGTCAGATTTAACATTGTCTTTTTGCTTTAATTCTCATTTTCATAGATTTTTCTTGGTATTTTTTTCGCTTTCCTTTGTTTTTTTTTTGTTTTCTTGCAGTTGTTGCCCGCTTTTTATGCCATTTTGTGTGTTGAATGCTGTGGAAACTTTTTGGCATTTTTGCTGCGCTGCTTAAACTTTTATACGCTGCGTGTGTACATCTGTGTGTGCGCCAATATGTGTGTGTGTGTGTGCTTGTGTGTCCCTGTGTCTGTGAGTGTGTATGTGAATTTCCGTGCAAAATTGTATAAATGTTTTTCGGCAGCCTCTAAACGGCAGCACAGGAAGCATCACCAGCAAAAACAACGACGTCGACTGAACGAACGCCTGGCACAATTTGCGCCTTTGCGTGGGTGGAATGGGCGCAAAGGATGAAGGGAAAGTGGGAGGGGGAAGAGGATAGAATGAGGTGGGTGAAAAATACTCGTACTGTTTGGTTGGTTGACTGTGTGCTGCTGCTCGACGTCCTTCGCACAATGTGGCGTATGCGTAATAATTAATACGCTTGAATTCATTAGTTGAGCAGATTCTGCATGCCAAGGATATACACATACATATATATACTCGTGCATTACATACATTCATGTATGTGAGTATGTGTGAACATAGAAATATTTAAGCTACATGTTAGGGTTATTTATATAATCGAATCTTTTTTTTCTTTTTAAAAAAACTCCTTTGATAAGTGACTTGGTTTTTTAATATTTGAAAATAAAAATTTAAATTCATTATTATTACCATTTGCATAATACATTGTAAAAATAATTGTGCATACAATTCAATTATTTATCTTTATTTAATATTATTGAATTCAGTATTCATTCAAAATGGAAAAATAAATTTGGAAATCGGCATTCCAAACGTCTCCCATAAAAGAAAATAAAGAAAAATCATAATTAGTTGACATTCAGGCAGATGTACATTTTCCTGTTGTTCTTTCATAAAATATCATTAACAGGCCCCAATTTTTCTTGCAGAATTTGCAATAATTCTCTTAAATATAAAACATAAACAAATACAACAACTGTTCATATGGGAGCTATATGATATAGTAGTCCGATCCGGTCAATTCTGTCATAGGTACAGCATGCAATACAAATAAGGCTATATTCTTTTTTAGAATCACCTATCTCGCAAATCTACAGGCGAATATATATAATTTAAGAAGCTGGAGATGCTTCCCTGAATTAATTACAGAGTTTATTTCAAAAAGTTTTAATATCATTTGCAAGGGTAAAAAAATCTATGAACTTAAATTAAAGAATTAATTGATTGTTCCTTTCAAGCTTGATTGTTCCTATGAAAGCTATATGATGTAGTAGACGGATTTTGATAATTCTAAGTATGTTTAGAAAACATTTTTTACGATTGCCTTGTAAATTTCATTCAGATACTTTGAGAAACAGAAAAGATTTTCCATTCGAATTTTTACACCGATTGTTCCTATGGGAGCTATATGATACAGTAGTTTGATCTTAATGATACTTGGTGTGTATTTAGAAATCTTATTTTTTCATCTAACTTTCAAATTTCATTAAGATACTTTAGGTAACAAAAAAATATTCATACAACGATCTTCGAACCAGCCGGTTTCGATTCGCTGCTGCAACAAAAAGAAGGCTACATACGAAATTGCATCGTCAAAAACTGTGAAACAACTTTGCATATAAACAGACTAACCGACGGACGGGCGGAAAGAACTTGTCTCTTCGTCAAGATCAATAATATATATACTTTATAGGATCGCAGATGCCTCCTTCAATGTATTACAGAATGCGTGACAAAGTTATAGTATCCTTTGCAAGTGTATTAATATGCTTGTCACCTTGCAAAGTCGAGTTGGGAGACGACTCACCTTGGGCGTCAAGGCCCAATGCTAAAATAATAGCATATATAATAATTCTCAGTTTAAATATTGCTTTCTGTTGTTAAAAAGCACTCAATTTGGTTTTTTTTTTTTAAATTTTGTTATAAATGAATCTCTTTGATCTATTGTGCTTGCCACCTAGAATAGGAAGAGGATTGCCTCACATTACGCATACGCCGTGCTCAAACGTTCAAAACGCATAATTCAAGCAAATAGCAGAAGGTAAAGGTAACATTTCCTCATTAGCTTTTAGAGGCATCCTATTCAATTCCTCTTCCATGTCTCTCGGCTCATTTCTCAGTATTTTGAATGGGGCACCCCCCACAAATCCTCGTTGAAGGCGTTTACAATGAAATTATTATTTAAATTAAAACAGCAACAGAATGACAGCAGCAACAGTAACAACAACAACAACAACAACAACAACAACAAAAACAACAATAACAATAAGAGTGACACCAAGTCACAAGCAACAACAAACAGAAGCTCAGAAAGAACAACGACCACAGCAACAACAACAAGGCGGCATGAGAGCAAAAATGTTAATAATTACATAAATAACAACTAAAAACAAAACGTCGAGCACAAAATGTTTAAGGAAATGGGAATGAGAAATGCTAAAGAGAATTGGAACTCTCTTTTCATATATACACACATATATATATATATACATATACATGTGTATATATACATATAAATATATATTGTAGATATATAAATGTAAAATTTGTATAAATGACAAACGGCAGCAGAACTAAGGGGCCTCTGAGGTGACGATGCCACAGGGAGAGGAAGGGTGTTCTTGTTTGTCCCATTGTGCGACGCCGACGACGGCGACGCCAGCGTAAAAGTGACAGCGCACAATATGTAATTATGTTTCATGCATAGCTACAAACATACATAACTGTATGTACGTACATATATATAACCGTAGATATATGTATATATTGTCAGTGTATATAGGTCTGCATATATATAGACATATATATAGGAAGAAATATGGCAAAGGATGCAAAAACCGTTGGCAATTTGTGTCGCGTTTTAAGCGAACGAGAACCCAAGTCAAGGGAACAGAACAGAACAGAACAATAGAGGCGAAAAGAGGCGGTTGCCATTGTGAATCTGGGCGTGGTGGACACTGTGTGCAAAGGCGAAGAATGAAAATTGCGGCCGGGGCGGTGCGGGCCAGAGTATGGATGTGGTTGGTACAAAGGTGAAGTGAGTGGCGAATGCGTGTGGCTTTTATTGCTCCTGCCAAGAGTTGGGAAGGGTTAAAGGCAATGAGGAATGAGAACTGCCAACTGGCAACTGCGAACGAGAGCGAGAATTGGAACTGGCGACAGGTTGCGCGTGTTGACAGCAACCGTAAACCCACACAAGGATTGCACGAATAATATGTCATTTCATAGATTTTTTTTAAATTTCTAATTTTGCAGTTAACAATATTAACAAAATATATTTATTTATTTAAATTTATTGCATCTCTATACATATAATGCATCCTATATATAACGTCCTGACTCATTGAAGATGAAACTTAAACACAGGACTTAAGGCATAGTAAAAGCCCCCAATAAAAAAGGGATTTTGGGGGAAAATGGGGAAAAAAACGTTGAATGAATATTTTTTGTTCTGTATCCGATCGAGTTCAAATTTATTTTCAGAGTTGTACTTTAAAAATGAAGGCACTCTTATTTCCTAATTTTTGAAAAATCGGCCTAAGGTCAGAAAGGTCAGAAATTCGGGTTAAAGCCCGATCGACTTCAGAGCTCAACAATGGTAAGAAATTAACGATCAGAAATGAATAGGGAAAATACGATCGGCTTCAAGCTCACTTTAAATAAAAATTTAGTTGACATATTAACCTTCCTTGTTTAATTATTGATAAAAATGATAACAAATTTTTGATATTCTTTATTTTTATTTTTTAGATATTCAAACCAATTGAAAACTATGGAGCTTACAAGAAAATATACAGCACATTTTTTGTAGCACACTTTGTTTTTCAATGAAAACACGGAACAGGCTTGATGATTAGCTTAGAATATGATAGGAATAAGAATTAATTAAGAAACTGTTTATTTAATTTATTTAATCAGAGCTCAATCGAATAATGTATACTATATTTATTTATATTTATAGTCTTATTTTAATTTTTTGTCACATAATCTTTCTTGAGTTGAATGATAATAGTTGACAATTAATAAATAAAAACTATTTAATTTTTACAATTTTTTTAAGTATATTATAATTTAAACTAATTTAAAATAAGTACTTCATTTAATGTATTTATTTAATTTCTGCAATTAAAATGACTAAGGAACATTTCTTCCTGTCCCAAAAAGTGTACTATAGATAATGGGAAAATGTCTGTATAGGTCAGTATTTAATTTGTATTATAAGAATATTGATACTCAGTAATTGTAGGTACAAATATTTATAGGTATTAATTATAATAATATATGATATTAATTCCTTTTCTCTGGTTTTATTATTAACACTGTGAAACCCATTGGGCAGCTTTTGTATATGGATATTTTCTAATTGAATGCAAGACACGAGAATATTTCAAAGAAAATATGAGATAATTAATTTAAAGGTCTTAATGCCATCGCTTTCGCCGTCGCCGTCGCCGTCGCCGTCGCCGTCGCCGTTGACGTTGACGTCGCTGCAAAATGTCAATTTCATTACAATTGTTGTGTTGCTCAACCTTTGACCTTAGTCGACACGCCCGCCAACGTTGGACGCCCACTTCAATTGATTTCTTTTCGAAGCGCTTTTTTCCTGCCAGAGGCGAGCGCCACAAAGTATG
This sequence comes from Drosophila repletoides, assembly GCA_018150835.1. NCBI lineage: Eukaryota > Metazoa > Arthropoda > Insecta > Diptera > Drosophilidae > Drosophila > Drosophila repletoides. The sequence goes on from JAECWQ010000231.1 coordinate 4,221,931, forward strand.
CAACACAAAATGAGAAACAAACGACAAAACGAGAACGAAACAACGGCAAACAGCGACAACAACGAGTGGTAGGAAAGAAACGAGGGATGGGAGCGGCGAGGCTATTTATACATCTATGTACATATAACCTGCGGTGTTTGTTTGTGTCTGTAATTTTGTGTATCTGTGTGAGTGTGAGTGTGAGTGTGTGTGTGTGTGTGTGTGTGTGGGCGTTTTAAATGCCAATCGAAGGCGCCTCCTACGAAAATATGGGCAGCTTAGTCCTTAGTCCTTTTTCAGGCATACCCAAAACACTGACGTCTATGGAGGCAATGTGTGGGCACCCAGTTACGTCATAGCACAATTGTGACGTACTAGCAGCAGATTTGTATTAAAATACTAACAGGTTTTACTCGCTGTCATCCGGGAAAGCCATTTTAAAACGAGTTTTCTGATGCGATGGAAAACATTTTGACCTTGCGAATGAAGAGCTGGAGTTAGAATTCAATTGGTTAAAAATAATTTTTTGCTCCACCTTCCGCTTAGGGTTTTTAAATTTCCTGGAAAATTGGTTTGCAGTCTTTATTGAATTTTTATATAATTGAATAAGCCACAACGGCTCGCCAACTTTATGGATGGCAATCCTTTATTGCGAAATCCTTTATATGTACTTACCTAAGTCTCAAGAGAGAAAAATAACTATAATTATTTAAGGTAACTAGCTTCTAGTCAATCTGGTAAATGAGCTTTATATGTTTAGATAAATTCGAGTGCGCTGAAAAATAGGCAAACATTTTTATGTAAAGGTCGCAAGCAACTTTATTAACCGTGCAGCTGAGTTAACCTTCGCCAGTGGCAGCCGAGAGTGACACCCTTTGAATAGGGGATGAGCTGAGGTCCAAGAATAATATATATTTTTACATAAAAACACACAGAAGCGCTGTCAACGAACCAAGCCGAGGAGACGACCTCGCTGCTTCGCCTACTCAGCAACAACCTTCGCCTCTCTTAAACGGGCTTCGAGTAGCCTCGACCCATAAATACTCGTAAAACGCCTGCCTGTATGTGTGTAGATACTCTTACTAGTAAAAGCCCACCGCCAAATAACATTTTACATAGAAAGAAGCAGAACTGAGGCTCCAACCAACAAGCCAACTATACGCATCGTGCCAAGCGTAGACGGTCCAAAAGTCCTTGCAGTGTATACAGGCGTCTACCCCGTCTCTCACACTTCCCACCCACATTTCACGCCAAGCCAAGCCAAGGACACCTTGGCATTGTCCAGGCCATATGCAGGGCAGAGTAGGTAAATTTCTCACCCAACATTTGTTGCTTGTGGATATATTTCTTGCTACCTTGACAAGAAGCAACAAATTGGAATTCATTTAGTGGACACCTGGCAAGCTGCAAGAATTACCTCACATAAAAATTGAATTAGTCTTTATTCAATTTTCTGGCCAAAAATTATGAATTTATATTGGAAATACATTTTTGAATATTTGAATTTCACTACACACTTTTCTTATTTAACCTTTGGCTAAATGAAAGTCAAGTTTATTTAAAATCCTGTATTAAATAAATTTATCCTTGCATACTCGTATTACAAACTTGAAAAGCTAAAGGCCAAATTAAAATAAAATATTTACTTACATTAACTTTATGAAGAGTGTGATTCATGACTCCAAATAGAAACGAAAGTATATGACAGACACAAAAATGTTTGAAAGACACAAAAGTATTTGCAAGCCAGAAAATACTTGAAATTCCATCTTCTGTGATAAGAAGCGAGAGATAAAAATAAAAATACATTTATTCAGTCAGAAAAAGCAATTGAAAGGAATGAGCTGGGCATTGGCTTTTATGATTTTAAGTTAATCTTAATAGGTATCAATGTAAAGAAAAAAAATTAATTTTGTTGTCATCAGAAGATGCCAGAGGTTCATCTAGTATTTGATATTATATTTTACTAATGGCACTTTTGAAGGTATCTCTGCACAAGAATCTCTAGCGATTCCACCTGGTCCTTAGAGTTGCTCAACACCTCAAGCCAGGTACGAAAGATGGGAAGCTCGACGCATAGCCGTCATTAAGTTATTATTATATTTTATCATAAATGGACTATTAGTAACTATGAACTAGATAATTGGGATAGGTACACAATATGAACCTTAAAACCCTAAATAATCTTTTGGAAGTGTCAAGGTGTTTAATTAATTTTTTTTCTTCATTTTCTAAAATTAATTTTTTTTCATTTTGTTTAAAAATAAATACCATTTTCAAAACTTATTCAAGGCATTGTTTTAGTTTGCATTTCTTTTGTATACAGGCAAGTGTTCCTATTATTTTTCACACAAAATTTTTATCGTAGAGTAGTACCTATAATAAAAGTAATTATGATAATAATAATAGTAATTATAAGGGGTTTCAAAGATCATCTTTAGAACTTCCCTCTCATTCAACGATACCAATTGACAAAACTCTATGCTTGAAGTGGTAAGGAAATGCTGTCCTCGAAGCACCAAAGGTTATATACACTTGCAAACTGGAATAACCATTTGAAAATGTTTTTAAACTTATTTATTTGTGCCAATTGTTCCCATGAGAGCTATATGATAAAGTAATGTAATCTTAATGATTTATGGCATGTAACTTATTAAAAGTTAACTTGAGAAAAAATAAAGTTGCTCAAGCAGATAAATTAATTAGCAAACACTCTCTTCAATCTAGCTCGTTGAAAAGTTTTAATTCACCTCAAGAAAGAAACTAGTTTGATTCGAATAGACAGACAGACGGCCAGACAAACAGTCGAATATGGCTATTTTGACTTTCCTCATTATCCTGATCAATAGTATATATGCTTCTTGATGCAGAAGATGCATTCTTCAATGTATTACACATGAATTTAAAACAAAAATGAATAGTAATACCAACAATAAATAGGTCAATTTATTTAGGGGTTAGATAAAATATTAGCGATACAAATTGTTAGTAAACCCAAATTCTGCTAAATTTATGAGAGCTAATTTCTCTCACTCTCTCTCTCTGCATACATCGTATACAAGCAACTGTATAAAAATTTATGATTGAGATACTCGTATTTGTAGTAATTTGCAATGCTCAAAGCTCATTGAGGGAGAGATACGAGTATTATTTTTGACACTCGAAACTGTTTCACAGCTACTATCTAAATTTCGGAATGAACACGCTTATAAAACGCACAACGCTTATCGGCTGAAAGCGCACTAATTCCAATATAAATAGCCTGAACGGCCGTCCGAACCGCAGAACCACAAAAATAACCACAACCACATCCACATCCAGCCAGATCCAGAGGCAGAGGCAGAGGCAGAGGCAGAGGCAGCCGCTACATATAACAAATGCTACTCAATAAAACCAGTCCGATAACTGTTCATAGCCGATTAACCGAGCGGCACGCAAGCAGAGCTCAGAGCTCAGCGCTCAGTGCTGAAGCTGATGGTGATGGTGAGTAAAGTGAACCAGCCCAGAGACAGAGGCAAAGGCAAAGACAGAGGCAGAAACAGAGGCAGAGGCAGAGGCAGAGACAGAGACAGAGCCAGGGATCTGACCGGTGCCTGGCCAAAGAGACAGACAGACGGACAAAAACGGAGCCAGAGGCAGATTCGAGGAGTGGATGCAACAGTTGTCGCTGGTTGTTTGATGAGCGTGAAATACAACAAAGTTGAGAACAACAACAACAATAACAACAGCAACAAGTGCGGTGGCAAGGTGGCAAGGCGGGGCACAGATGAACGACAGTTGTGTTGAAGGTGGCCAGGCCACTGGACACTCCACTGTCTCCGCCTTCGTCTTCGCCTTAGTCTCTGCCTTGGTCCCCTGTCTCTCTGTCTCTCTGTCTGTTCTCTTGGCCAGTTCTGGCCGCCGCTGCTGACAAAACGATCGTAAATAATTTTTATTTTCAACTTTAAGATACGAAACTAGTCTGCGGCGACAGCGCTGCCAACGTTGCAGCTAAAGAATTTAAGAAAGTTTTTCGCAAACAAAAGGCGATGATGCATATAAAAACAAAAAGCCAGCAGAGCAACAGAGCCCCAGGCAGCCACTAATGATAGCCTTTGCCTTGCCTTGATCCATGGCCCCAGCTAGTGGATCAGCCGTGGCACAGAGACCAGAGACCCTAATAAGAGGCCTAACAGACCCAAGCCAAGCCAAGCTAAGACCAAAACCAAGACACAGGTGAGCATAGATCATGCAACCAAGTGACGTTTTGTCTGTGCAGCTCGTGCAACTTAAGCTAAGCCACTGCCATATCCACAGCCAGGCTTCAGTCTCAGTCTCAGCCTCAGCCTCAGCTCAAACGGCGGCTTCTGGCTGACTGGCCTGGCCTTGCCTGTACGTGTGTGACCTGTGTCAATGCCCGACGCAGGCGGAGAAGGAGACGGAGACGGAGACGGAGACAGAGACGTAGGATGGAGACGGAGACTTCGACGCGGCTGCAAACACATGGCAACCAGGCAAAGCCAGCTCATTCTGGAAGCCGCAGCCACTGCCGCAGTCGCTGCCGCAGCCGCAGCTCTCGCAATTGAAATGAAAATATTCGCAAATTGGCAGCGCCCTGCGACCCCTGCGATCTGTTCTCCTCCTCCTTTTACCTAACTTTTGAGCTCTCTGTCTCTGTCTGCTTGTCCGTCTCCATCTCCGTCCCTGTTCCTGACCATAACCACGCAAATCCCAACCTGCTTTTAGGTTCACTCGCCATCGCCTTTCCTGCCACTCTTTTGTGGACTCTCTGTTAGGGTAGTCAGGAGTCAGGGTCTTTAGTAGTCATTGATTACAGCTATAAATTTATATTCAATTTTGTTGAAATTGCAAGCTTTGCATATGCTTTCAATAAATAATAATACTTTAAATACAAATAAACTGCTATATTTCAAATAATATTGGAAATAAACAAATATATATTCCAGCATAGAAGCATTGGGAGTAAATAAAAGTAATTCGAGATTTCATTATTACGAGTATATATATAATGGTTTGCAATTATAATATAAAATAAATATAAAAAACATACACAATTAATTTAAAGTTTCTTAAGATTGATAGGAAAAAAATCAATTATTTTAATCAAGTTGGCTTTGTCAATTTTAGTACTTTTGCGTTATGTTTGTTTATTTGTTGCTTATTTGATAATAATATTTTCAATTTTCTTAAATAATTATATTATTTAGTATTTATAAAATATACATTTTCTTGTTAACTTTATTTTTATTAAACGTTTTAATTTCTAATTCAAAAGAATGTTTATCCCATTTTGAACAATTTTTATGCTACTTTATACACATATCTATAAGATATAATAATTTGATATTCACGATATTATATTTTATATTATAAGTAATATTTTATCAATGTGTATTTTCATACATTTCGTATTTTAAATCAACTAAGCCATATTTATTTATTTGCATAACAGGGTATCGCAAAGTCGAATATCTTGCACCAAAAGATACTCAGTGGCGTTGTGTTATCGTTATTGTTGTTTCTGTTGTCGTTGTCGTTGTTGTTGTTGTTGTTGTTGTTGTTTTTGTCGTGTATTCTGTGAATGTTTTCATTTCCAGGCGACCATGTCGATTTATTTGAATTTAATCTCTGTCTTAACATGCTGCGCTCTTCTGTTTGGGGCATCGGGTTCTGTATCGGTTTTCAGTTTCTGATTTTCTTGCTGCTATTCTGCTTTTGCAGTTGTTTTGTTGATTTTTGTAAGCGGCTTGTGGTAGCATTCCTAAAGTATATTATGGTCTAGGACAGCAACAGCAAGGAGCCCAAAATAATTGCAATTTTTAACCGTTTCTTGGCCCTCCAAAAAGGGATATACGAGTATATGCAGATACCAGTTGTTGTTGTTGCTGTTGCTGTTGCTGTTGCTGTTGCTGTTGCTGTTGCTGTTGCTGTTGCTGTTGCTGTTGTTGTTGGATCTTTTACAACTAATAGATGCATTTTATGGCCGGACAACGATGGGAAGAGCTCTGAAGGTGTCGGACATTTCCTGGGCCTGCAGCCTACAGCCAGCAGCCAGCAGCCAGCAGCCAGAGTATCTTCTGTGCATCTTCCTCTACTAGTTGGCTTTACTGTAGTCGACGACCGCAATGGAATTTGATTTATTTTATTTGGCGTTAAAAACCAAAGTTGAATGATCATGTTTGGTGATCATCGCACTCGATATGAGCAGAACCAATGAACCCAACAGACGACCAATGCGACGGCCAACATGTGTATGTATCTGGGCTTTGCAATTGGACACGGATAGCTCAATAGACACACCACCAATAGCGATAGCAACAGCAACAGCAACAGCACCAGCAACAGTTGCTGCTGCAGCAGCAATAGCAACAGCAACAGCAACAGCAGCAGTGTTGCCTCGTTGCCTGCGTCTTAGCTTATTAGATGAAGGCATATAATAAAAGTGTTGCGGCTGCTGTGGAGAGCTGTGAGCTGAAAAAAAAAAAAAATCTGGGAATTGCCGCGCTGAGAGTGGAGTGGAGTGAAGAGTGGGGCAATGCAAGAAACCAGTTGGTAAAAGTTGGCAAAAAAGCAAAGCGGCTTAGATGCATTTTACAGCCAAGAGGCTGCAACGTACCCGGGGCAGGTTTACGTTTAACGTTGGCTGCCGTTGCAGCAACCAAAGCAGCAACGTCGTTCGTTGGCTTTAATTTTTCCATTTGTTTTGGCATTTAAAAATGCGCTTCCTTGTGTGCCCATGAGAGCATTTGGGTGGCAGCAGCAGCAGCAGCAGCAGCAAATAAGAGGAGAGTTGGCGAAGAGGAGTCACTTCTTGGGACTCTCTTGGCCTCCTCAGCTGAGCTCAGCTTAGCTCAGCCCAGCTCTTGGACAAATGCAAAAGCATTGAATTCCATGGATACTATTGACCCCAAGCTAAGGCAGAGCACAGTTTTGGCAGTGGCTTCTAATAATGTTGTTGTTGTTTCTGTTGTTGCTGTTGTCGTTGCTGCTGCTGTTGCTGTTCTTGTGCTTGTCATCATTGTTGTTGCTGCTGCCGCTGCTGCTGCTGCCGCTGCTGCCTCTGCCTGTCTTTCGTTTGTCTCATTTAAATTTATTAAATTATATTTGCTACACACAGTCGCAGCAACAGGCTGCATTTTGCTGACCGAAAATATATAAACGCAGCAATGCGCATTTCCAAGAATTTCGAGCAGCTGCTTCCTGTGCCCAGCTCCAGCACCAGCACCAGCACCAGCACCAGCTCCGACAACAGCTACAGTTCCATTGGATACACGCACATTTTGCAACAGTTGTGGCATGTAAATTGCAACAAAAGGTAGAGATACTCGTACAAAGATACAAAAGCTCAGAGATTATTATTATTCTCTTAATAAGTTCCGATTCACATAAAAAAAAAAAAAAAACCCCAACAGATTTGCTCATTATTTGATATATCACAATATATATGTCACAATATCGGAGTAAAGAACTACCCTTTAACTATATTTAGATTTGTTGATATTATTATAGATTACTCGTTTAATTGATGTTTTGGTTTCTGTTTTAATACCAAATACTGTCAAGATCGAACTTCATTACATTTTTTAGGCATTTTCGGAATTTTTGGTTTTTAATCCAAGGAATAAGTAAAAAAAACTTTTCCTTTTTAAAGCTATGTGCAATAAATGAAAGTATTTAAGTTAATGTTTTAATGATATTTATGAAGTTTTTTAAATTTGAATATAAGCTACGGAGAACTTTATGCTTACAAGTTTTCGTAGGTTCTTCAGTAGATCAATTTCGAATTTCGAATTTCGAATTCTATGACTCAAATTAAAGTTCACTTTTGAACTGGCATGAATAGAGATTCGTATACCCATAAAAATGGTATTATTAGAAATTAAGGAGAAACATTTTCTTTTCTTGTAAAATATAATTATTCTTTATATATTTGAATGCTGTTTAACAGTTTCTTAATAGTAGTTTTATTTCAATATATTTCAAACGAATAAATAAACATAAATTCAGAAAAACTTATAAATTTAAATGAAAAATTAAGCAGGCTGCGTGCATTTTAATGCATATAAATTAAAGAAATAAATGATTGCAAGGATGCATCTGTTTGATTGCTGTGAGGATAACACAATGTGGCACGAGTTGCATTGTCATATTACTCGCATTTATATGAGTATCTTCGTCTTCGTGTTCGTGTTCCTCTTCGTCTATCTGCCTCTCGGTTTATTGCTTTTGCATCTCATTCTGTCAACAGCTGTCAGTCGACAGTTGAAAAGCAGACAAAAGGGAAGATCGCTGTCAAAATTTTATTAAATAATAATAATAAATAAATAATATAAAAAAATGCGTGAGCCTTTTGTAAGTTGTCCTCGACTGGAAGTTGTTGTTGGCTATTTGTTGTTGATTGTTTGTTGTTTTTGTTGTTTTTTGTTGTTTTTTGTTGTTTTTTGTTGTTTTTGTTTGCATTTTGAGAGCATTTAATGACTGACCGGCAGTGCCAGGTGAAATACGAACAGTTGCCAGATATCCAGACAGAGATGGAGACAGAAACCGAAACCGAAACCGAAACCGAACCGAGACTTGGACTTGGACTTGCGGCCGAAAGGACAGAGTCGACAGACTTGGATGCAGACAGGTCCACAAGAAAAAAAAAATAAAAAAAAAAGGAAAATATAAAAAAAAATTATGTGTGTGCGACCATGGAGGATGCGGCCTGCGCATAAGGCGAAGGTGGAGCGCGCGCCTGGAATGTCGTACCAGTCAGAAAACGGAGACGAAGATGGAGATGAAGATGGAGATGGAGATGCAGATGGAAATGGAAATGGAGACGCTGATGAGGGGCCAGAAGGGGACATATACTGGTACAGTGGTAAAACAAATAAAAATCAAATATTTTGTATTAAATATTACTTTAATTTTTGTAATCTTAAAATAAAATGTGATGATTTTATTCAGTTCTTTTTATTGCACTCTTCGATTAAACAATTTATTGCAATCCAGACAGCTACAGGTGAAAATAATATATACAGATGCTTAATTGCAACAGAATAATAATATATATTCCTAACAAATTTATAATCGTATAAAATATAACTCCCATTTTATTATTAACTTAATATTTTCAGCTTGACTTTTTAGATTATGGGTAAGTATTTTTCATTGCTTTTTTCTTGTAAGTGCAACCACAGTGCATAGAAGGTCTAAAGCCATACAGGTCTGAAGAGCTCAAGACTTTGTTTTAAATATTTAAACTTACTGCAGGATCTGTTGGTTCGCAGCTCGTCCAAGTCGAAGTCCAAGTCGACGGATCTTTGATGTTTTTTTTTGCTGCACTGCCGATTAAAAAAATTTATAATGAGCGACGACGGCCGCACTCGTATTTTATATTTTTGCCTCTCGATTTTTCGTTTCGATTTCGCATTAAGAGGCCCAAAGAGAAGAACCCAATGTCTGTCCCTATATTCCAGTCGCAGTCCCTAGTCCCCAGTCTCAGTCGCAGTCGCAGTCTCAGTCCCAGTCCCAGCCCCAGTCTCAGTCCCAGTCCCAGTCGCATTCCCAGTCCCTTGTACCCTTTGGCACTTAGTCAGTCATTTAGTCATTGGCCCGGCGGCCCGTTGAAGTCGCCCGGCGACGACGTCAGATTGCGTCTGTTATTATTTTATGTGCTTTTCTTTGTCTTTTGCACCAATTTCTGCAAAATTTACTTAAATGCGCCAGATACACACACGCAACGAGGCAGAAGGAACAACACAACAAAACACATATCCAACAACTGCAGCAGAAGATACTAAGATACAAAAGATACATACTCCTATAAAGTACCTTCCATACCATATACATATATATACATATACATACATATAGTATTTATATATATATATATATACATACATTTGTATATAGACGATCGCGCTCCTCATAATCCACTTTAATTTGTCTTTGGCTGCCGCTTTCGTGGCTCGCTTTTTTTGTCTTTGTTTGCACGAGGCAAAGAATTTTAATTGAAACGAGTTTCAGTCTGTCTTCAGCCCAAGATCAAGACCAAGACTTTGCGCCTAGACTAGGGTCAAGTTTCGTCTAACAAAACTCCCACAGTTGCCAGGTACCAGTTGCCTGTTGCCAACCAAACTAGTACAACTTGCCAAAGATAGAGATTCATTCCCCAATTTTAAACTTAATCTTGATTTTTACCTCTGATTTTCGCTTAATATTTAAATACAGTTCTTAGTTCGAATTTTTTTATAGTATTTTAGTAAAAGACATTCATAAAGGCTAACAGTATATTCCACTGAGAAGAAAAGGGCCTACTGAATAAAGCAAGAAAACTACAAGAATTAAGACCGCTTTAAGACTCTTAGCATTAAGTACGCAAATAATAATATCAATTTATCTCCTTTTATATTGTTTTCTTCAAAATATGTTGGGTTTAATCCAAATTCAAGCTAAAATCAGAAGAAAATTTGTAGAGTTAAAATGAATTGATAGGAAATAATTTAATTCCGAATCGCCTTTCATGTGAGACTGGTTTTATAAGCATAAAAAAAAACAGCTTATAATAAAGATTTGCCAAAATCTTTTGATTACTTTAATTAACATATTTCTTATACGAGAAAATTTTTCTAGACTGTCGCAATACCCAAAAAAAAACAATTGGTTTAAAAAAAAAATTAGTTTTCAATTCTTACGTTTAATTTATATTCCCAGCTAGTATTCTAAATTCAAGTGTAAATCATAATTCTTTGAAAGCTAAAAATACTTAGAAAAAATACTGAATGTCTAACTTAGGAGTTTATTAGACACTCTTTAAAGTACAAAACCATTTCGGATTCATAAATCGAGTATAAAATGTATAATCTTAATCCCAAACCATCTTGAAACTCTATACTTCTATAAGTATATCATAATCAAGAAAGCGTTTTATTCTCCTACTCATATATTCACTCTATATTCGCCTATTTAGTGCTTATACCCGAAAACCAAAGCCGAATCCGGATTCGAATTTCTTTTATTTTGACAATCTCTCTCTATGCAGTCCATTGGCGTTTACTGAGCCCAAACGCAAATATAGCTGACAAAACACTCGACACCTGATGGCATCTGCTTTGGTGTATTTGAGCCCAGTTGCTTGCTTGGACATGGTTCGAGGTTGAGTCCAAGCAATTTGTCTAGAGACCACGTTTCTGAGCTTACCAAACTGGTCGACTGCACGTGTTCTGAGAGGGCTAAGAGAGAAAGAGAGAAAGAGAGAAAGAGAGAGAGAGAGCGAGAGAGAGAGAGAGAGAGAGTGCCAAGTAACCAAGAGAATCTAAACTGGTCAACTGTTCAAGTACAGGGACAGGCACAGGGATTGGGACGACTCCACTAACTGAGCCTGAGCCTGAGCCTGAGCCGGTTGCTCACAACAACGACAAACAACAAACAGCAATTTGCAAAAACTATTGACCTCAAAGTGGAAGTGGAAGCCACTGGACACTGGGCCTGGGCAACACAAAACAAAGAAAAAAAAAAAACGAAGATGGAAGGCAGAAGGTAGAAGCCAGAAGCCAGAATTGAAGCGGCATTCTCCTTGGACCTTTCACATAATTTAACTGTCTGCTGCTAATTGAATTCCAATGCCAATACAATATTATTCGGGCTATTATGTTATTACCAAAAGATCGTCAGACCTTCACTTCGTCATGGCAATTGGGGCGAACTTTCTTTGGCCCCTTCAACCCAAAAGGATACTTTGCCTTCCGTATCATTAAATTCACACCCAAAATATGCGAAAAGAGTGCTGCGACTCAATTGCGAATTATGTTGTAATGCCTTGTGGTAATTACAATTTGTGGCCGGGTTAATGCGCATGTGCAACAACACGTCAACAGACACACGCACACACTCCATCTACAGTTGCAAGGAGGCTACTTTCAAACTAAGGACGTGAGAAGGCGGGTGTGGCAGAGGGGGAGCAGCAACAGGCAACAGAAATGAAATTTGAAACTGGCTACGCTTGTAAAATGGCCAAAACATGCGCCACAGTTACCAACAGTAGTGGCAAGCAAACTGATCAAGCGACAGTTTTTGGATAACGCAACAGGAGCGCAGCGAGGGTACAAACTGTTCTTACTCCTATGAAAATTACCAAATATTATAATACGTGATAAATCGCGATAAAGCCATAAACTTTTATCAATTTATCTTGCTGTATCCAAACTCATGTTACATTGAACTAGTTCAAGCTTAGAACTCCGCTGATTGAATTGAATCAAACCATTTCTTTACTCAAATAGTCCAAACCTGAACCGATTCAATGCAAAACTGTCGAATTTTCCGTTAAATACTTAGAAATTGCTTAGGTGCATTTAATCTTAGTATTGTTGTTACATAAGAGTCCTTATAGACTAGTCTACTCAAATACTTTTGGCTCCTTTTATAAAATGTCAAAATGTGGAATATCCTACAAGCTCGAACAGCATTTTTTCGAACCAAGCCGAAAATGACACGGAGTTCGAACCGTGAAGCGAATTATTGTCAAATATTTTTATATTTGCATTAGTTCAGGAAATTATTGCCTAATATTCTTCCTTGCTATATTTAAGTTACCCAAATTTCATGGCATAAAAATCAACAAATTGCAGACTTTTCTCAAACAATTTTTCTAACAATATATCGTACACAACTAAATTCTGACCTGAGGACTTTTTAGTTCTACAAAATTATAAGATAAATTTTATCCTTTTTTTAATAATTTTGTTATACTTCTGTATATGTATATATGTATATTTTGAAGCCACTTGCATGCAAATATTCAGGGACTTTTTTTGGGAGCAGGCGCCCAAAACTCTTGACGGCCCTGTAAAAACTTGGCCGAGGCGGCTGGCCAAGCAGCTGCAGTTTCAAGTTGGCGCGCACGCAGGTGCTGAAAACTTAATTATTGTATAACGCACGACGGTGTAGGATGGCGGACGGAGGAGATGGAGAAGATGTATGAGAAAGGAGAGAGAAGACAAGAGGCAGGAAGAAGGATGCAGCCAGTTGACGACGCAATATTCACGGGAGCAGCAGCCACTACTGAAAAGCAGTCGAGTTAATTAATATTTCTGGCTGGTTGCGCGAGTTTAAGAAAAAAAATGTTTTATTAATTTTCTTAATTAATTTTATGCCATTGAGCGTTGGTAAATGTCAAAGCGTATACGCTCTCTTTCATTCTGTCTTGAATATAATTTTGTCGTTCCTTTCGCACTTGCTTTCACTACGCTTTGGAACTGGTTTCCATGGCGCAGGCGCCAAAGCGCATGTTAAAGCTAATTGCAAACAACAAAAAACAACAACAACAAAAAACAGCAATAACAACAGCAACATCAAAACAGGACACTAAACAATTAGCGCACGCGCCTAATTAATTAAACCAGCTGAGTTTTTGTGTGTGCTCAACTTCAGCCTGTTAATTAAGGATGAGCGTGATTCAATGAGTACTGTGAATATCTCTGCTCCTGAAGCTCCTCAAGCTGGTCTGCATGCCCCTCATACTCGTATATTTGCTTGCAAATAACTGTCATTGTTTGTAACTATTTATGACTCAAATGACTACACGTTGCATACGTTGGGTATTCGTGAGTATTCGTATTCCCACAGCTTCACTGGAACGAGTACGAGTACGAGTACAAGTACGAGTTCGAGTTGGAGTACTCGAACGAATACTCCATCGAATACCTGGAGAATGTGGCCGTCATCGTTGCAAAAAAACAAAAAAGAAGAAAAAAAACAACGAAAAAACGAGTTCTCCAAGCGCGTACGTATAAAAAATGCAATTGAATGATTGATTACTTGACTGATTGATGATTGAAGGTCTTGGTTTCGCTTTAAGTGACTGCTGACATGTTCACTGGGTGTTTTGGTGTTAATTACAGCGCCAACTCAACTCAGCTCGACTCTACTTGACTCAACTGGACTCATGACTGCCTCAGCGCATTGCTGACATCAATTATGCATAAATAAATAAATAAATACAACAAATGAACTACAACTAAGCATCGTTTAACTATTTGCAACTAAATGCAATTCATTATTTGTAGTTGTGCAATTTATTTAATCTCCAATTGGTAGCAAGACTAACGCTAATGAAACTTACTAATTCTTTGTTTAATCCTATAAGTACCTCGAGCCAACTTTGTACAGCTAATTAAATAGCAATTGGCTTACAACTATTATCCATATACTCCTTTAACCTCCATCTGCCACAACATACATATATTTCCATCAGCATTCTAAATGAGTGTGCATATTTCTCCATCTTCATGTTTAAGTAAAAATCATATTTTTTCTTATTGATTATTTAAGGTCTGGATTCACGACAACATATAAATCAATGTTAGGCAAACTATAAAGGCTAAATACCTTTGCAGACTCCAGTAATCATTTGAAACATTTTAATAAATTTATTTATTTTGATCGATTATTTCTGTTTTCAGTTATATAGTTGTCCAATCCAGCGGGATCCGATTTGTGCTGCCTGGAATAAAAAGAAGTTTTATTTAGTTATATTGACTATTTTAATATCCTAATTAATAATAATAAATACTTTACGGACGGAGATCCTTCTTCAATGCATTACACATTTCGTCACAAATATAAAGTACCTCCTGCAAGGGTATAATAATTAATAAGGTGATCTATTATTGTAGAAATAACAATCATTTTATTTAAAATTAAGTTTGATTAAATAAATACCTTTTGCAGGGTAGTATATAGTCACTCATTTGGCTTAGTTAAAATGATTATTTCTTGTTTAACCATTGATAAAAGCATTTGCAGATCCACACTCACTCCCCTACATTTGTAGGGAGAGGAGGAGTGAGAGGAGACGGTAAAGGTACACCGACATCGACACGCAGCTGAATGTAAAATGCAAACAGAAATTGCATAAAGCTTTCTGGTCCTGTAGGACCCAAACACCAAAAAAAACACCTTACTCTATCTATCTATCTGCGCTGCTGCTCCTCCCCTACCCTTGTTGCTCCTGCTGCTCCTGCTGCTCTTCTGGTGCTGTACTGTGTTTACACGTATGCTGTGTATAAATACGAGTTTTATGTGTGTTATTTACTCAAACGTTGCATTCAGCAGCGCACCACACCGCACCACAGCTGTATTTCATCCTGGCCATCCTGGAAACTTTGTCATTTGCATAACCTTTTGGGTAAGCAGAGCGAGGGAGAGGCGAGGAGAAGGAAACGCTTTATTTTAAAGCAATTTAAAATATTTAGTTGCAATTACATGTCAACAAATACAAAGAGGAGACACAAGCAGCAAGCAGACAGCTCGTTTATTTATAGGCAAATACAAATACAAATACAAACACAAGTATAAATACAAAGGAGTTGCGAGCTTTGAACTCAGCAAAAAATAAAAATATATAGATTTTTATTTAATTTTTTTCTTGTTTTTTTTTTTTTTGGGATAACGTTGCGTATGATTATTTCAAGTTTGCTAGAGCCAAATATTGCGCATACGCAGTTTGGGTCTAGAGTCTAGACAATGACAATGGCAAACAGCAGGCAGAGGAGTTAAAGGCAACGCTTAAAATGCACATTGGAAAAGGTTGAGAGACAGACGAGACGACGAGTCGAGGACGACGACGATGAGACGACAAACGGACAGAAGATTTAATGGAAAAGTTGCTGCCGTTGCGGCTGCCAGGATGTAACAAGGATCCTGGGTAGAGAACTGACTGTCAGCTAAGAGCCAGGCAGGCGGGCAGGTAGGCGGCAGGCAAACAAACAAACCAAGCAACAAATAAACGCCAAGGGAACACCGTGCACCGAGCACCGACCACCGAACACCGAACACCGAGCACCTTTAGCTTGTTTTCTCTTGCCTGTTTTCTGTTGTCTGTTGTTGGCTCATAGTAGACGCAATAATGGTCCCTTGCATATGCATACAGTCCTCCCTCTATATATAGCACATAGGCAGGCATTTACTTAATGTACAGAGGCTCGACTCCATGCTGCCTCCTTCTTTCTCCCTTTTCCCCTTTCGATTCCCATTTGCGCTGCCAAATGGCAGGTAACATTCAACGCAATTTCGCCGCCAACAAAACATGAAACAAAAAGCAGCATTGGTTGCCTGCTGCTAGAATGGAACGAGAAGTTCTCAGGAGTCTGTTATATATTGTTCTCGATTGTTGTCGGTTCATTGTCTGCTTAAAGTTTGAGGCAGCTAAAGCTGAAAAGTCTGCACATGAAATTCAAACCAGTTTTAATGGCTTAAATTAGTTTTATCATTTATTAAAAATCCATCCATCTGATTATCAGCTCAATTGTATCGGTTGTACTACAAAAATTAAATAATATTTTAAAAGTTTACCCCTCCGTTAAAAATACGAATTAAAATAAATTAATTAATATTAATCAATTAAAAAAAAGCCACAGACAAGCAGGCAGACACACATGATTCATCTTATTCTCCTGATCAATAATATATATACTTTTTGGGACCGGAGATGCCTGCTTCAATGTATTACACATTTCGTGACAAAGTAATGGTATGAAACACACAAAGTAATCTTATGAAAAACCCTCTATTAAAAATCATTATCAATGTAATAATTATTGTATTAAATAAACAATTAGTTATCGATTTTGAAACGCGTTAACTTCACAGCTTGTTGACAAACCCAATCAGAAAACATAACAACTATAATAAACTCGAACTTGATTGATGTTTCTCTATTAATCGATCAATATTGGCACTTATGCGACGACAGCTCCAATTAAAATATATATTAATCAAGACAAGTGCGGCAGCTTTTCTCTGCTTTCGAAAGCGGAAATTATCTGTTGTGTTTATTCGATCTTAATAAATTTGAAAGGCAGCAGGGGCTACTTCGAAAACTGTAAATAAGTATTTCGCAACTTTAGGATCAATTCTAAATAATAAATGTTCATAAATATCAGCCTTATTATAACGATCAATAATAATTTTATATCTAGAAATACATGTGTAGCAGGTTGTTTATTAAATAACAAATTACGGCAGCATACTTGTATGAAATATAACTCTTAGTTTTGTAAAATTTTTTGATTTTCTCCAACTTAAAGAATATATTTGGCTGATATTCACCATAAAAAGATAAGTTCATCCCTCGAGTATTTTACAGATATATTTCTAAATGTAAAGCACTGAAACTGTGTCATCCAATAAAATTATTGTTTTCCCCATACCACTTTTGATCATATGGGCAGATTTTCCCAATAAAAATATAAGAAACACAAAAATCATGCAACATTTTTCCTCCCTTGGAGTTCACAATCCAAAATCGCCTTCTTGTGGATACTTTCAACATAACATATACCAAATTTGATCTTGATCATGTGTTGATGAATGAGTCAATCGGTTATTCAGAAAGATGAGGTTTATATATATAGATTTAAAATAAATAACATAATAACTATTTTTTATGAGGCTTTAATATATTTATTAATATTTAAAATCTGTCAAGCCTGTTGAAGCCTACGGCCAGTATGACTATTTTAACTAAATCCTTTGAACTAACTGACAAGTTAAAAGGAATTTCATTTATAAAGATATACCTTTTGTCAAACAATTTTCGAGCTAACAAATTCATTTATTCAAATAATTATCAAAATAAGCCAATCTAATGTAAACAAATAAATAGACTGCTACTGCTGTTGTTGTTGCTGTAGGTGTTGGTGTTGCTGTTGCTGTTGCTGTGGCGGTTGCTGCTGATGCTGCTGCTGAAGTGGAAGCTGACTTTGATTACACATTTAGCGAGTGTGTTATTTTAATTTATAGCCAGTAATTTACAATAAACCAACAAGCAGAGTAACAACATAGCCGGCCGATGTCACAGCTTCATTCTGGCCAGATCTACCCCCAACAACAACAGCAACAACAACAAGCCAAACAACAGCAAGAGGAATAAAACATTTAACATTTTGCAATATTTGAAACCGCAGCCAACAGCCAACGGCCAGCCAACTGATGTTTGGGGCCATGTTGTGAGGTAGACGGCGGTCTGGACAGGCTGCACATGTCATTACACTGCCCATTACCAACCAGCAGCAACCGACCGAGAGCAACAGCAACAACAACAACAACAACAACAACATCAACACACCAAATGCAATCATCAAGCATTTCCAACCATCAGCAGCAGCAGCAGCAGCAGCAACAATTTGGGAATGTTGGGGCAAGCGGTTGATATCGTTGTCATGCTCATTCTATACATTGTTGTTGTTGTTGTAGTTGCTGCTGCGAATCAACTCTGATAACAACAACAAGCAGACAGCAGCAGAGGCAGAGGCAGAGACAGTGGCAGTGGCAGTAGCAGAGGCAGAGGCAGAGGCAGAAGTAACATTCACAGTATTCAGAGATCTACCGACGCCGACACAGACTTATTATGCGAATTTATACGCTTGGGCAAACCATTTCCAACAGGGTGGCCTGACTCTGTATGTGTATACGTTGGGTGTGGGTGGTATGGATGATGTGTCTGGGTGTGTGTAATATCCTTATGCCCTCTCGTGTGTGTGTGTGTTTTCCCGGGCAAATGTTATGCAAATTTGCACCGTGCGCGTGTGTAAATTGTTGTATGCATTGTTACCTTATAAAAACAGCGTAATTTTTAAATGGGTTTTTCGCAAAAAGTGATTTTCCATACAAATTAACAAAAAATGAAAGGGGAAATGGCAGAATGGGAAAATTGGAGAAAGAGCAAGCGAAACAGAGAACAGAGTATGATTGCGGGTGTCATTTATTTATGCGAAGCTTGCACTGAAAATGTTGCATTGCAAAATATGCAAAAGAAAATTAAATTACGCCCGACGAAAGTTGTATACACTTACCACTTATATATATAAAAATAAATCCAATGAAATTTATTTATTTATTTAGACCACAATGAGCAGTCAAAATTAGCATAAAATACAAAAAGATAAAATATTTGGAATATAAATTAACTTAAATAATCAAATTTTGAATTAAATTTAAGAAGAGAGAGGGAAGAGATGAGAAATCCACGATGAAAATATTAGATATTGAAAGTAAGTAATAAAAGAAAACCCAGAAAATCCTTTATCAAAAGCTGAAGATATTAAGAATATTTAGCTATAAACTATTGTTTATATTTATTTATTTTTAACCCAATATAATTAATAATAAATTAATAAAACTACATAGTATAGTACAGAAATAAGGCATTAATGAGTTTCTATAAATTTAATCATATTAGAGATGATTTAAAGTAAATCAGATGAAAGATATATAAATGTATACCTTGGGAATTTCTTTTTTAAACTTATTAAATATATTAAAATTTTATTAAGCTGCAAAGCTGTTGAAGAACTTTTGAGACCAGCATTTAAGCCATAAAAATTATTCAAATTGTTGGCTTTTAACTCGGTTGTCATGGCAGCAGATTGCCGATTCCAGTGGGAAAAATATACACACTGAAAAAAAATTGTAATCAACTGGTAATATTATAGAAAAGCTGATTTAATAACGTTAATATAATAATATAATATCAGTAATCTTTCAATATCAAAATGAGCTCAATCAATAACAAAAGAGTTTTTGTTTACTCTTAATATAAAACATAATATTAATAAAATAAATTGTTCTTAAAGTACACAATATATATATGTTGATCTATTTTTTTCTCTGTATACATGGGCATATACCAGTTTATACATATGTATACATGGTATTTTTTACTTATTTTTATACTCTTGCAGAGGCTATTATAACTTGTTCACGAAATGTGTAATGCATTGAAGTAGGCCCCATATATATATATATATATATATACTTTATGGGGTCGGAAATGACTTACAGCTGCCATAAGATCATAGTTGTCTTGTCAAAGTTCCAAGTTCGATTAAGGAAGTTGATTTCTTATTAGTTACCTAAACTTAATAAGATCGATCTACTACATCAGCTAAGAGCAACTATACTATAGTTAAAATCGGTCAAAAGTAGTATTAAGAGAAAGTAGAAAGAATGCTTTCTATATTGACAATAAATTATCAATATTAGACAACCATATCACATATGGGAACGAACGATCAAACAAATGATTATTCCAAGGTATGTAATCTTCGGTGCGCTGAAGAAAGTCTTTCATTAGCAGTTTTTTTTTCGTATTTATATAAATTCATTGTTTTTGTCAGGGCAAACGTTTATTTAAGCGAGTGTATTGTAATTATTTTGAAATTTATTATTAAATTAATTTTAATTGTAATAATGTGCATGTTAAAACGCCCACACACACGCATACTGCTCTTTTGTGGTCATTTCATTTCATTTTATTTATTTTTTTATATTGATTTTAATTTATTTATTCAACACTTTTATGCACACTAACAATTTACATGTGTAGCCAGCGTTAATCATTTTACTGGCAAAATGAAATGAAATTAAAAATGCATTTTATGCAAAAAGGGAATTTACAATGTTTACGGTTAAGTCCCCACACACACACACACACACACACACATATATATATATGTACACACACACACACACAAACACATAGAAACTGACCACATTTTATGCCTCATCTAATTGCAAGTTCAGTTGGAATCAGAATTCATTTTATTTGTTTGCCAGTGTGTACATATATTTTAATTAACCCAAAAGCCAAGCAAATGTCGCACCAAGTGCTGAACAGGGGGTGGAGCATGAGGTGGGCGTGTCTGTGTCAATTGTTATTATGTGTGATTTGTAAACTAATACAAGCAGAAGCGGCTCAACTGTATATATATATATGCATGCATGTGTGAGTGATCTAGAGATGCGCGCGTGAGTAATTCTCAGATCTGAATTTTGTTTGCCGCTTCACGTCAATTCGCAGCTGTTTTTGATAATAATAAAAATAATTAATAAACAGCTTTGTTTTTCATTTAATTTGCCAATAATACTACAAACGATTAGTTAATGGAAGGATACAAACCTCTACGAAGTTAGATGAAGTTCGATTCGGTTCGAGGGGTCGAGCTTTGCGATAAGATTTCGTTTGGGTTTACGGACCGATTTGATGAGACCCTGAAACTAGGATATGTGTTTGACTTCTTGGTTCATTTTAATAATAATTAATATTAAAGTTAAGTGACTTGCAGATCGATTATAAATAAAGTTTAGCATGAAACTACAAAATTATTGAATGATTTGGTGCGCACATTTTGCCATTTTTTATTATTTTTAAACGAATTAGAAGCAGAAAACGAACTATAAAATTATTTGCCTCAACCAAACCGAAACTTTTGTTTATCATAAAGCGGGTCCAGCTTGGTCTTAGTATTCTGGGATGCAGGTTTGATTCAAGCTGCTGTTAAAGAAAAGAAAAATTTCTGAATCGAACAGGTTCAGAGTGGTTTGAGAGTATCCTGAATTCTCGATTCGCGATTTAGATTTTTTGGTTTATGTGAATTTCAGGATGAGAGTTATTCAAGTAATTCTCTCTATTTTATTACTTTTTTCACTCACAGCTCCTTTGGAATAATCATATCACGCGCCCATCTCTAGAGCGAGTTCAAACATTTCCCAACAGATTCTGTTGCCTACTTTCAGGCGAGTCGAGTCGAGACGTGGCTCGTTAGACCAAATCGGACGTGCTTAAAATTTCACAGCACACACACAAAGGCATACGCACAGGCACACATATTTACACACACACACACACACACATTTGTAATGACTGTGTTTGTGTTTGTGTGCGTATCCTTTATGGATTAAATCCGCATGCCTGCGGTAGGCCACAAGATCAACTGTTGGCAGAAGTATGTCAACACGAGAGTACGAAGCGAAGAGGCCTGCCAACGATGAGCTCACAGCTCACAGTTCACAGCAAGTGGTCATAATGGTCGGCTCGTTCATCTGTATGCGTGTGTGCGTGTGTGTGTGTGTGTGTGTGTGTACACACTCTGTTGTTGTGCTAATAATGACGCTTTAAGTGAGCATGTGTGAGTGTTTGAGTGCTACAACAACAAGGATAAGCCACAGTTTCACTCAGTCAGTTATCCTTTTACATACACAACATGCTCAGCATTGTAACATTGTTTAAGCTTCAGCTTCTGTGTCTTCTCCTCCTTTCTAAACGTGTTCAAATGCACAATAACTCAATTAAAATGCAATGTCATTAAACAAATAACAATTAGTTGATTGTCTTTCAAAGTATTTTAACAATAAAGGCAAAAATAATCGTCTAAATAGTTGTCCACAAGCATTTGACTTATTTTGAGTATGATAACCACTAGAATAAATGACAGAAAATGTTAGCAGGCTTTCAAGGCGAATTTTATTCTAATTGCTTGAATATTTCTTCGCAGGATTGTAACATTAAAGGCCATGCCCCGAATTCCAAAGTGGAATGAATTTCGAAGATTACTTTTGCATGTACACCACGGTTCCACCCCATTCTTTGAACCAGACCATGAACTAAAGATCCAAACAACTCTCTCCTTAAACCTGAAACTGAATCAGATCTGCTAACTGATAAGAAAAGTTATCAATTAAAAGACAAATTATTTCTATGGTTGCTATAAGATATAGTAGTCTGATCTTAATAATGATCAGCGATTTTAACGACATGTTGAAAAACTAAGAACTTTTCGATGCAACCACAACACATTCGACTGATCATTTCGTTGACATTTTGTGATCTTCATCTTATTAATAAGTGGTTATATATCTTCAAGAATAAAAAAGATTTCAAGAAAATATTTTATGTACTCTTTGTTCCTATTGCAGCTATACGATATCCCGACTTTTAAGCCAACCACAAGAGAACAGGAAAATTCGTCTAGCTTGTAAGTTTCATTAAGATAAGTTGAGAAACAAAAAAGTTGTTCATGCTAAAACATTTGCACCGATTGTTCCTATAGCAGATGTATCATTTAATTATCCGAAACAGCCGACATATGTGTTGCGTACAACAAGCAGAAGACTCCATACCAATATGAGACTTAGCTTTGTGGGGTCATTCAATGCATTGTTCTTTATCTTTGTATTGACAAGTTCTCTGCAAGGGTAGTTAGAAAAGGTGCGCTAAACAATAATTTGATTGTTTCTATTACAACTATATGATACAGTTGTCCGATTCTGGGCAGGAAACTGAACCCCGCAGCAGCATTTCAAGTATGGACTTTCAAATCCGTTAAAGCGGAACCATTAACTAAACTTTCTCACCTCTCGGTTGTCCGAGTCACAATAAAAACAATTTAAATGATGTAAGAATTTCAGCCAAAATATTATATATATTATAGATCAGCCCAATCTATAGAAATTATATGCACTTTGGATGGCATTAAGGATGTGTACAAGCACAGGAATTTTAGTTTAAAATACCATATAATTTGCTGAATATTTGAGCTTGTGAAAAAACGAATTATTGTATTCGTATCCGTATTTGTATTCGTATTGGTATTCGCATATATGTATTATCTTGTGCAACCTTTAGTATGTTAACGGACACATTGCTGAATGATAGTCATAATTGAGGTTGTGGGAATGATGTGCATTTCATGAATTATACAAGGAAGTCCTGCGGCGAGTATGCCTTGTGTGTGTGTGTGCCAATCTATATGTATGTAGATATGTATATATGTATATATATTTTTGTATATGTGTATGTATATATGTATATTTATGTGGTTGTCAGGACGATAAACTCGTATTCAATATGAATGTGGAATGTGTGCAAGTCCTTGAGCAGGAAGCACACACAGAGTGAGCGAGATATGAGTACTGGGCTGAATTGATGGCCAATGCATTGTGGCAAGTAATAAACTTATTGGCCCAACGGCTTTCCGTTGATTGTTCATATGTATGGCACAATATGGCGTCAGTCAGTCAGACAGCTCTGACAGTCTGACAGTCGATAGTCTGATAGTCCTGCGTCAGTATTGCCACCCCCACGCACGGAACAAAATGACAGTGTATCCATGACCAGGCAACGTCGTTAATGTAGAACTGTTAAACAGATAATGACCGGGCGTGGGAGATGGACATGGGACTTGGACATGGATTGGACATGGGTTGGCCTTGCTGCTTGTGTAATGCTTTTGTTATAGTCCTCTTATAACTCTAGGCAGGATGATGTGATTGTTGCTGCTGCTGCTGCTGCTGCTGCTGCTGCTACTGCTGCTGCTGCTGCTGCTATTGTTGAATGCGTATGCGGATATATGGATATACTCGTGCCCAGGCAACTGTCATACAGAAATTCTGATGCATTGAAATATAATTATTGGGAAATGTGCGATTGTCGTTCGGTTTCCGTTTACGTACGCGCTGTGCGTGTGTGTACACATATATACTCCCCTACATATGTACTCATACATATATATATAAATATATACATGTATATGTATATAAATATATATATAAATATATATATAAATATATATATATATATATATGACTATATATCAGCAAACTGTATCGATTATGTTCGGTGTCGTATACCCATTGCTTTATCCACTCACTATACACCCTGTAACCGCCCTTTATCTACTTACCCAACCCACAGTCGCACATCCGTTACCTTTGCCACACAACATCATAATTTATGCAAGCAAAATGACATAACAGTTGCAATATTATATACATGATATTTCTATGGGAATATGTAGTACATGCTATATGCAGTAGGCAGTGGGAGTGATAGTGAGAGTGGGCGAGGGCAAGGGCAAGGGCGCGCGTACATACATGTCTGTATGTATGTATAAATACACATCTGCATTTACTCATAATTAACATATTAACTTTGCAAACCAATTAAGTTAAGTTCAGCGAATTGACCAACTGTTTCAATTGTTGTTAAGTATCTTTATACTCCCACAGAACACTCACGGAATGCAATTACAGCCCAATTCGCTTAGCTGTCCTTCAGAAAAGAGCAAAGCATTTCGGTCAACTACCCAAATAAATTTTGTTTATATTCGAATTTTTAGTGTGAACACATGTGTATATAAAAACTTGTAAAGGAAGAGCGCCGAAGATTATATACACTTGCAAACTAGATTGTTTCTCTGGCAGCTATATAATATAGTAAAATCCAACTTGTAAATATTATCAAGATACCTTGGGAAACAAAAACGTTTCCCATACAGCAAGTAATAAGCTGATTGTTCTTATGGGCAGCTATTTGATATTGTACTCCGATCTGAATAATTATTTGGGTGCACTTTGCAAATAAACTTATACGTCTATCTTGTAAATTTGATCAAAATACGTTCAAAATTAAAATAGTTTTCCATACACCAAGTTTTGAACCGATTGTTCCTATGGGTGTATCATATAGTTGTCTGATGCCGGTTGCAACAAATGTGTTGCCTGCAACAAAAAGAAAAAGAAATTTCATTCACCTAACTCAAAAACTGAGAGACTAGACTAGGAATATATATATCTCGTTCGGCTCTCAAATAAACAAATACTATAGAAATTACTTAAGCCAAAACTGAAAAGCTAATTTTAAATTTAAATGAGGTGAGAAATGAAAACTCGGATGACAAAGTCTTTCTCTTTCCTGACTAGTTTTACTATTATTACTAGCCGGCATCAGCCGGGAAAGTCAACATAAGAGGCAATCTTTGATATATTAGAACACATTTTCCGTAGAAATAAAAATTAAATGAAAATTAGATAATAAATTGCACCACTTATCTAAGGTTAATAGTATTAAAATTAGAGCTTACCCCACACAACCTTTGATTCTCCATTTTCAGACCTTGCGGCAAATTTTTCAAAAAACTGGAAATACGTATACATAAATACATTTCAAAGTAGAGCTCTGAAAGTAACTTTTAACTCTACAGGATAGGAAACAAAAAATTTGCACACAACGATTCTTCCCCATTTCCCCCAGACTTTGCAAAATTCCTTCTTAATGGAAACTTTCAATGGAAACTTTGCCATAAATCCTGTATGCAAATTTCATCTTCGTGCGTATAACCGTTTGGCCTGTGCGGTGATGAATCAGTCAGTCAGTTAGCCAGGACAGTACGTTATGTGAACTCTTTGGAGGACTTTGCAGTTAATTATTAACACAAATTTACGAATCCTGATGTACCGAGTTCTCGACAAGAAGATAATTTGAATATTAAATAAATATAAGTTTTAAACAAATTTTTGACATGACTTATTGTTGTTTTTTTGTTTGCATGCACAAACTTAGTAAGCATATTTTTAAACTATTTTGAATTTGAATATGACAACAACATTCATAAACAATTTGAACAAGAACACACACAGCACAATACCAAAATCGAAAATTATAGATTTTATTTAAATATTTTGAAGAAACTTTTCAACGCTATTATTTGGTATCTCCAACACTTCCAAAATGTTCCCAGCATGTCGCCCACGCCATGGCGGTGGCTTTAACTTCGCCAATTGCCTACGGTAAGAATCATTTAATAGCATCCCGTTCAGTTATCAATTCAGTTCAACTACAGCAATGCCGAGTTGGTGAAGTTGGGTTTTGAGCCACCGCAAGCCTTCAACTCCGGCACAACTGTGGTGGCCATAGTATTTAACGATGGGATCATGATTGGCGCCGATACGAGAACAACGAATGACGAGTCGGTGTCTTCGACCCAGACCAAGAAGATATACCAACTGCACAATAATGTTTTGTAAGTGAATTAAACTATAATTTCCCAATGAATTTTCAAATTTGCCTTTAGCTGTGGAGGAGCTGGCTCTTCCAGTGATCTGCGATATTTGGTACGTTATGTCGCTAGCGAGCTGGACATGCACTACGAGATCACGAATCATCGAGCTGTGCGCGTTAACTGTGCCAAGCAACTCATCAAGGAATTAGTGTATTATTATTATCATTACATACATACTTGTTTTCTTGTTGGTGGCGTCGACCATCAAGGATCGCATTTATTTTGCATCTACTTTGATGGCACCACTGAGAGTTGTTCGTTTAACTCGATAGGATCAGGCCACCTTGGGGCTATAGGCATTTTAGAGACTCGCTGGCATCCAAATTTGGATGAGAAAGCGGCCCGTGAGTTAGTGGTTGATGCCATTACCGCTGGCATTTTTAATGACTTGTATTCCGGCGCTGGCGTGGAGCTATGCATCATGCGCAAGGATTTCACCGTGAAACTTTGCAGCGAAACTATATACGACACCTGGCGGGATACACGGAATGTCAGACGTTATATAAAGCCTGGTACAGCACCCGTTATCTCCTCATGTGTTCATTATGTCGGGATGCCTGGTGAATCTGGCCAGTTTCAGATGGCACCTGAGAATCTGCCTAGCCGTCCAACTCTTCAACGGAAACGAAAAGCTCCACAAAGTGAAGGCGATGATATACCACACAAAAAATCGAAATAGATTCTTACTCATTAATAATTTTACCCTTTTAAAACTCAAAAATAGACCACAGCGACTTTGGTAATATATTAAAAGAAAACACGCTGAAAATAATTGTTGAATTATTAGTTTATTTCTATAGGAATAACTTGATTGACTTCCTTTAAAGTTGGCCTAATCGTTGATTATTGAATGAGATATTCATTATCAATGAATTTATTCAAGAAAATATTGTGTTATTATGCGAACGACGCTCCAAGATCGTTTTAAAACTGCTGTAGAAACGGCATTCGAAAGCAAAGTTTTCCGTTTTTCGCATGATATTTCAGCTCAAATGATATTTCTAAATAATCGAACTAAGTAGAAAAAAATATTATTCCGGATGAGATAAAATATACCGGTAAAAAATCAAGATTAGATTTTCTCTCATGAATTTTATAAAATTAGTAAACTTTTATTTTTAGAGAATTATTTCGCCTAACCAATCTGATCCCAATCTCAAAAAATTTATTTTTCTATAGATTTTTAACTTTTTCCCGCTCATGACCAAAATAACTTTAATGTTAATAACAAAAAAAATTAATTATACAAGTTTCTAACCCATTTTTTAATTCTGTCTTGGTAATAATTATTTAAGAGTTTTAAAAATAGAGCCTATAGCCTAAAAACAGTGAAGTTCGATTTGCACTTTGATCTTTGGCAATGAATTTGAATTCAATAAAGTTTAAAATACACTTTTCCGCTTACAACATTTTCCAACCTTTAAGGAGTATTTCCAAAAGAAATCTCTTAAAATAAATTTAAACTTTTGAATTCGAGTTATATGCTATAGTAATTTTTTGTGTGTGATTAGAAGACACACATCTAACTTGTACATTTTCTTAAGCTATCTCGAGAGGTAAGATCGTTTCCCATACAAATTTTCCGGCCGTTTCCCATACTTCTTTTCTATGGCAGCTATATGATATAGTTGTCAGATCCGTCCGGCTCCGACATAAATGCTGCGTGCAACAAAAGAAAGACAACATACGAAATTTCATTCATCTAGCTTTAAAACCGAAACACAGACGGGGAGACGTACATAGCTGTACCAAATCGCGTCTACGTCCTTGTCAAGAGTATACTTAATTTGGTCGCAGATACCTTCCTCAGTGCATTACACATTTCGTAACAAGGATATAATAATATATAACTATTTAAACTACAAATCAGAGTGAAACAAAATGTATATATACATAAGCCAGAGCATTGCCTTGGGATTTGGCTTTTTAAAGTATTTTCTCTGTTTATATACTCTTATTTTTCGATTTTAAATCGTTGACCCTGAAGCATAAAAAGAAATTGTTTTTATACATTGAATGCTGTATGTATATTTTATGACATTTATGTACTTTATTTTATTTGTATTCTTTGAGTTAACAAAAAAAATGTACATTAAAACATTTGTTTTCTCGTCTTCTTTTTTTGTGTTGTTGGCTCGCATTTTAGTATACAGTGAACCAACCATAAAATACATAATACATACATAATTTGACATTGCCTGTTGCCCTTTTCAATTAACCTTTCAGCGCATATTTCCTGTTTGTTTCTCGATCCCTTAATAAATATTTATCGTGTTTGAGAAGCCTTTTTGTTTTTGTTTTTCGTTTTGAATACGCTATTGTGTTATGCTTTATGTTCTTGCACTAAAAGTGAATTGAATTTTGAAAATATTTTACTTAAATACATATATATATAATCATATTCTGTACAGGTAAAAGATTTTTACGCTTCTGTTGCATTGGAATTTCGCCTAGAAATCTTTTGTTTCGATACGGTTATATAGTATGTGTGTATGTATATACTCATATTTATTTTTCACATACATGTATATTGACCACTCTATTTAATTGTTGCAATGTTAAAAATTTGCTTCTTAGTTTATAAATTTTTTTGTTTCCATTCAATTTCGTGTTATTTTATTTGTATTTTTTTGTTTATTGTATAAGCAGCCTATAGATTTGCTCAACGACGGTTTTTAGACGCTAGAGGTGAAGTTCTTTTTTTTTTTGTCTTCTTTTGATTTATACAAAGTTTTTTAAACGACTTACAAAAGAAATGGAATCCAATATATATCGTACTCGCATTGAATTAAATAACTTACATACATTGTGTAAAAATAGAAATTAATCATCATTACATATATGTTTAGTACTCTCCGTTTATATACATAAGTATATAAATATATCATTCATTTCCTATAGTTTTTTTTTTCCTTGCAGTTGCGCTACTTAAGATTATTGTACAAGCAAATCAAAACCTTTTAAGGTTGTCTAAACGAAACAATTTCAAATTTTTAAAAAACCAACGTACAATTCGTAAAACAAAACATAGAACAACTTCGGGTCTTCCCCCTCTGACCTGCTGTTCTTCTACATCTCTACTGATACTCATCATCGCTGCTCAGCAGCATGGTCTTCTCGTTGTAGTTCTGACTAATAGTAGCCACTCGCTGACCGCCTGGTAGAAACTTGCGTTGATTTCCTAGCGTCTTCGATGCCACACAGCCACTGTTGTTGCCTCCACCCGTGGCCACCGCATTGTATCCACCGCTGCTCCCATTTGTGGCTCCTCCTGAAGCCATTTGGGCAGCCCCCACACTGTTCGGATCATCCGGATCATAGCTGGAGACGCGTATGCCGCGCGAGTTCTTGCCACCTGCACGAATTAGTTATTTTTCTTAATAATTGACTTACTAATTGGAATAGTTGGAGGATCAGTTAGTTCATGCCTTGTAAGAGTACATGGAAATGACAGGCAGGCAGGCAGTCAAGCAAAGAAAAGGCGACCTTTTTTAAGCTTATTGTACATTTATTTAATACAGATAATTTAATAGATATTTTATACAATTTGTTTAAACATTTACAAAAGTTAAAAAAAAAAAAATAAAATAAAAAAAACGTACGCACGCGAACTTAAAAGCAAAAAACACGAGTTTTCGATTTAGGTCTATCACAAAAAAGGAAATAAAAAAGCAAACAATTTCATTTTTGGTATCTTTGAGCTAAAGAGTTTTGTAATCGAAATATTTATACTCATATTTTTAAATTTAAATGCATAATATATTAAGAAAATTCACCAAAATTGCCTGGAAATGTAGAAAATTATTAAATCTATTGAGTCTGCAAAGTCTGTAAAGGTGGACCCCTTTTGTTTTATATATAAGCTCCATTTAGATCTCTGTTTGTATTGCCATTTATACAAATAATTACATACATATAATAATAAAATCTTTTCTTTACAAATACATAATATTGTACAATATTATTATATATCAAATATAGTAGTATTTATATATAGTATGTATATTAGAATGTGTTTTATGACTAACATTTAAATAAGTTGATAAAATGCTTAAATTGTAACGTAAACATAATAAAAAAAAAACACAGAAACCAGCAAGGACGATTGACGATTAACATAATAAAAAATGGGTATTACGTAAGAAAAGGAATTCAATGCATGTCCCCTAAGAGCTGCATATCTAAGGTAACTAGGCAATTTCAGTTTTGGGTTTTGAGTGCGCGCTTTCTTTTATTTTGTAAGTAGTAAGTAACTAGGCCTAATACGTATTTAATGTTAATAATCAATGATTTCGCTTCTGTTCTTTTTTTTTCAGTGTTCAAACGGCAACAAAAGGCAACTGTGGTGACAATTTGTAAGCCTATAAGATAAAAGTACACTTGATTTGTCTTTTTTTTTGGAATTATAATTAGTGTTTAGTAGCACGGGCATCGCTAGAGTGTTGTATTGTTTTATATTTTGTTTTTGTTTAAGAGTTGTATTTTTTTTAGAGTTTTTCGTAACGCTGAGTTGAGGTTACTTCTGCAAAAGATAAGAGAAACAGAAAGAAAAACCGAAGTGTAAATCATAATGATAATGTAATGTGAGAATAAAAGCAAAGTAAAATATAGAAGAAAGATTAACAAACAGCTACAATGCGCAGGCAACAAACATTCAAAGAGAAAAGTACAGGAAACACGCAAATTAGAGCTAAAACTTACCTGAACTATATTGCGTGTATTGTTGGTACTGTGGATGGAAATTGTGTATAGCATCTGTCATAATATCCTTGGGATTCATGGTCTCCTATAGAATACATGGAATGGTATTAGTTTCAGTTCAAAAAATGTGTTATGCAAACAAATACCTTGAGACTGCTGGAAATCGACTGCATAGTTACAGAGCGTCCATGGCCATCTCCAATGCAGCTGCGTGCATATACCTAAAAAAACAAAAAATCAATATTAAAATCACAACATGAACAGCAATAAAATAATTCTTGTATATTTTGAGCATTTTCAACGAGCCAATAGAAAAGGCACTGGACATCATCAACTAATTGTTTATTTAAATAAATTATCAAATAGACGTAATTTCCTTTACTATGCCCACATAAGTAGAATATCGATTCAGCATTATCAGGCAAAAGCAAAAGAAAAACGAATACCACAAATGGGGAATCTACATCATGAGTCATGACAGCAGTTGTCTTTATAGCCAAATTGTGACTGTGATTATTTTGGAGTTGTCGCTGTTTATTATTCAATTTAAAAATGGAACTTATCTTATCTGACAGCTCGTTAGGCAAATATAAATACCTGTCAAATCTTTGAAGCAATTCACTCACCTGATAGGGGAAAGCATAGCGCAGCGCGATGGCCGCAAATAGCATTTCAATGCATATGAAAAAATTTTGATATCCAGCGGAAACCGTACCCGCCGAGGTAACAGTGCCAGCACTGTCCACAATTGGAGAAATGACCTGAGCCTTTTCAAGAATGGCTAGGCCGACGCCCTGCCAGAAGGAAAGGAAAATGACAGATTTGATGGTACAGAATTTTAGCACTGGCTCAAAAGGTGTCAGCAGATCGCGTGTAGCAAAATAGAATAGATAGAGACCATACAAAGCCAGCGATACGGAAATGTTGTATATGATGGTTATATAAATATAGCCACCATCGGCGCTAAAAAAAAAATTAAGAATACTTTAGTAAAAGAGCTTAAATGATTTACAGGCTTTATATTAGATACTAACCTCCAATCACCATCATGATAGTGTCCAAAAGCCTGTAAAAAGATGATGATAAAAGCAACCAGAGGTTTAACCAAGCAGAACTGTAACGTTGCCTGCTTACAGAAGCGCAAAAAGCCAATAGTATATGTCTTGCCCTTGAGACAGCAGGTGCCATATAAACAAGAGGTTTTTATGGGCTTGCCCCGTATCTCAGACATGATGTTGCCCTCGCCACCCAAATACTCGTAACAGAGCGACAGAAAGTTGTATATGACAAAGGCTGTAAAATGATGAAAACGATTAAAATAGACTAAGCAAACGTATTAAGCTAATACAATACATACCTTCATAGCAATCGCGCACAGTAAAGAAATATATATAGACGTTGTCCGAGTTGAAGAATAGCAAACTAATCCATGAATAGGTGGCATAAATGGGCACTATAAACAATATGCGCACTATCCAACGTTGTTCCTGTGGATTGGTATACCAGCGCAAATGTTGATAGATCTGAAAATAAAACGATATATAGTGGTTATACTTTCTATATAAATGTTTAAGTATATTTACCTGTTGACATGTGACAAACAGGGCCGCCCAGACAAATACGCCCGCTAGCACCTGTGCGGTTCTAGTTTGCAGGAATATGCCATCGCCCACATGAAGCAGGGGATCCAATGGCTCCTGAGCAACGCCCGGACCTTTCATTTGAACAACGTAATTCGTATTCGGTTTCAGAGTTGTTATTGTTGTTGTTGTTGTAGGCGAAGCAGTTGAGTTGCCAGTCGCCGCAGCAACAGCAGCAGCGACGCTGCTCACAGTTAAAGCCGCCTCAATGAGACTGGCCGTCGTTGCGCTCATTCTGTCAGCAAAAGAAGAAAGCTTCGAATTAGTTTTCAAATTACAAAATAATCCTCATATTACGATTAAAGCTGGCACAGTACACTCCTACACTGGCAAACTATTTACTATTTTATATATACACATTTATATTTTTGACAATCCACACGAAAGTTTCTGAAACTAGGCACGCTATAATTTGCAAGAGACAGTACAACCAATTTAGCCTTTTCTTTTTCCGGTCAAATATGTTTTTTTTTTTATGTTATTTTAAAAACCGCTATTTATTTTTCCTCTAGGGACCTATTATCGTCAGCATATTATTTTATCGGTCTTCTATTCAGCTGCAAGCAAAAGGCCAAAAACAGCTGTAGTAAGAAGCATTTCTAGCTTATGGGTAGAAAAAACTGGCCTTTTTCTAGGGCAATCGGGCAGCACAGAGAGTTTTGGCAGCCCTATTAAATGGAACGCTTGCAACTAAATTGGGTCAACTTTAGCTAAAAAAAAATATGGAGCAGTGAAGAGACACGCATTAGATCATCACCTTATGATGGTTAACATAGCGATAGACACGCAACGCAGCTACATTATTAAAAAAAAAAAAAGAAAGAAAGAAAGAGAACTCGCTACAATTTTTAGGGGCCTTTCTCTGTGGAATTTTACCCGCTCAGGGTCAGTTCTAACAGTTACAATATTGCTCCATATCGATTCTATACTATATTCCTTATGCAATCTAGGTAAATACAGCTGTGAACAATCAATAAGCAAGTGTGAAACAAGCTAGATGCACGCAAAGTTATTCCTCGGCGACGCAAATCGGCAATTAATATATTCATTTAACAATTATACGCATATATAAGTAGGTGGGGAACAACTTAATTAAGTCCAATCAACTAAGATCAGTCGGAATTAATAGAGATTTCCAAGATTACCTGTACGGGTTTCGAGTTACGGGTTTCGTCAGAGACTATTTGAAATTCGGATTGGGAGAAACAAATATTGGTATATATTCAAATCTATGCTCCAATAATAATTGCATATGTTTTGTTACTAAGAGAACATCTTTTCACGTTATACTTTAGTATTAGGAGGTTAACCAGGAACTTTTAAATTAATTTACCTGAAGCAAAAGATCATTTGTCATTATTCTAATTTCTTTGTAGGAAAAGCAAAACGATAAGTGAAATTAACTAAATTATAACAGAGATCGCTTTCAGGTTTAGTCGGAAACAAAGAAGTGCGCCGAGCAATATAAGTAAGAGTGTTCTAGTTGAGTGCTCGACTAAATGATACTCTATAGCGAAGCTTAACTGCTATGTTTACTAACCGATTATTATGACGTGTTTTGAGTATATTAATAGCTGTTGGACAGCAAGCCAAGAAAGAAAATTTCTAATTGAGATTGCTCGACTATGGGATATTCTGTCCACAGGTTCACTAACTGTGTATGTGTACATTGAATCCGAACTGACAGAGATCGATCTGCATGTTTAGGAGTATTCATACTATAACTGATTTCACAAACATAAGCACAATATACCCCTTTGGCAGCTGCTTAATGAGTAGAGTATACATACTATATAAAAATAACACACATGACTCAGGCAATGCAAACTGGAATGAAACTGAAGTTTACTGAACTGATTTCTCTCTCTGCAGCTACAAATTAAACGATAAACGCACATCTTGTACAAAAAAACAATGTACTCTTTTGTATATAAATATGTATTCCCTGGCACTGAAACCCAAAAAGTGTGAAGGTAAAATGGAAAATAAGCGAAACAAATCTGCAGAGTAGCAGTTAAAATAGCAAAAATGAAGAAATAGAAGCAGAAGCAAAAAGCAGTAGTAGAAGAAGACGAACCAGTGAAGAAAAGGCAACAACAAGTTGCTGTTGCTGTCTGTTAAAGATACACAAGAGTCGAAGAAGAGTATATTGGCACAAAGCAAACTCTCCACACTCACACACACACACATGCACACATGCACACGCACAGAGATAAGTCTACACACCACGGAAGCGCATTTGACAGACAAAAAGAAAATGCCATACTGTACATGTGTATGCGTGGGAGAGTGAGCCGTAATCAAAACCAACAACAATTTTCAGGCATTGCTAATTACATTTTTGTGTGGCTTCTGCATAAAAAAATATTAGCCCCAAACAGTAAATAAATATGATAGTATGCAGCTTAATAGCCAGCATATGCGACCTTTAGGAGTGTGGAGACTTGGTCACTGTGCTGCTTATCAAACTCTACCACTCCTCGATCCCGCTCACCGCCTTCCCGCCCACAAGCACACACTCATATATACTCACTCACACCTGCTTATCAACTGCGAAACGAAGTTGAAAATAAAAACACACACACACAGGCAACACACACACACTAACTCAATCATCAAATTTCGTCATCGAAAATGGCTTTTTTTTACTTGAACGAGTCTCGCACATTTCAGGGAAAACAACTTTTATACACACACATAAACAAAAACGTAGTAATGCAAGTAATTACCTCTTTTAAGTGCAACTCTTCACAATTTGCTTTCGCGTTTTTTTCCGTTCGTTTTCACAGTCCGAAATTTCGTTTAATTTGCCAGCTTTTAAATTTTCTTTTCCTCTGCTTTCGTCACTGCGACGCGAACTTCACATTCGTCTTTTTAATTGTTGTCTCTAAGACAGAAAAAAAAGCACGTTCGAAAATAAAATTCAATTTAACACACACGCACACAAACACACAATTACCAATTCACTATTGAAATTTATTTATTCCTTTTAATTTGGAACGACGTCGGAGTTTTATTTCTTGCTGCGAAGCAGACTTTACACAAGAAGTTCGTAGCTGACAGTGTGAACTGTTAATCAACAGCACCAAAATGAGTTTACTTTGCTTGCACTCAATGTTATTTAACGGTGAGCACTACTTAGCCGTCGATTTATTTCGCACATACGCATCTTCAAATTCTACTATGATAATTGTTCTTTTTTGGACAATTCGTTTGTGTTATGGCAAAACAAAAAACACTTACACTTGCAATATTCATTCAGCTGCTCCTAACTACGGTTAAATTATGAAACTAAAAAGTCGCTTAGAAATTAAATGTTAAATCGCAAATCTGTCAGAAAATGTCATGTTATCGATAAGTCAACCAGTGATTGTACAGTGTCGACAAATGTCATGTTATCGATAAGTCAACCACTAATTGTACTGCACTGATAATAATATTGATAATGTCAATAGTATGAGACGGTTTTTGTGAAATAATAAATAATAATAATGTAAGCCATCGTTGCAAGCATTGCTGTTCGCTTACATACATCGATAAGGCTGTTAGATCAGCAGTGCCGTGGCAAAGCACAGCTGTTCAGCGATATAGTGTTATCGATATATATCAGCCATGGGAAATCAAACACCAACAATTTTTTCTTATCTAAGTCGAACTTTGAACGACCGTTGCAATGGTGATAAAATAATGTAAATAGATTATAGATTGCAACATGGACTTTCGCAAAGCACGCGCGCGTCAACCAGAAATTGTCCGCTCTGTTCAAAAGGATGCACGCTACACCAAAGAACTGGCTGAGGATTTATCGGATATTTTGCGTATTACTGGACCTAGAAACTGGATTAAATATAATCAGCTCTGTCAGCTGATTGCTCAGCTCAGTTATCACGGCTTTGCCTCAATAAACAATCTGCAAACCTTGGGAGAAGAGTACACTGGAATCATCCAAGTCGATGGCAACTATAAACAAATACCCAGCCGATTGGTACGAACACAATTCAAAATTATTAATAGAGATGGATCTCGATCCATTCCTGTCTTACATTATTATTAAGTTTACCTTCTATCAAAAATTATTCGATCCAAATGCAGTTTCATTCCATCTTTTATTCAAATTGTTAAAAATAATTAATTATTTTAATATTGAGAAAAATGTGAAATTTAAATTAATAATATATAAAATAATAAATAAATAAATACAAGACAAAGTATTAAAATAAAAAAAATTAAAGAATATGCAATTAAAAAAACCCCTTAAATATTTATTATGGGTTAAAACTAAAGAAATATAAGCACATTTTTAAGATTTATCCCGAATCCGAACATGATAAAATTTTTTTGTATCATCTCTAATGGAAACCTCTTAACATCTCCACAGCTGCAAATGGTTGCAATTATACTGGAATTTGGTGGAGATGCTTTGTTTATACGCCTGCTGCAGAAACTGGAGCTCTACATAGCCGAGCAAGACGAAATTGTACCTGAAGCCAAATCACACTTGCAGCGGCTTATACAACGTATGCGACAATCGCCGAGTTATATTAAGGCGCTGCATAAATCCCTTTTTTATTTGGATGCACACAAATATCAGTTATCCAAGCGCATCACAGGCATAAACTATGTGCTTATACGTCACTGGCTGCAGCCGGAGTTCTCACTTTATGGGTATAAAATACTGGGAATTATTACATTCTTACAAGTAACAGTTTCGCTGGGAATTGGCGGCTGGGAGGCGTGGAAGGAGCACAAGCGCCAGCAGCTCGATGCAATTAAAGAGGCGGGCAAACGTTTTCTGCAACGTGAAAATAGCAAAAAACCCGTTTCAGTTGATGTACCGCATTGTATACTCTGCCTGGAGCCACGTCAGAGCAGCAGCCTGACACCCTGCGGTCATCTCTTTTGCTGGAGCTGCATACTCGACTGGCTGGAGGAGCGCGACGAGTGTCCACTGTGCCGTGAATCATTAAAAAAGTCACAGGTTATACAGCTGCAGAACTATGCTTAGTAAATACTAAAAGAAAAAACAATTATTGTACAGTCAAACTTCTCTGTAAAGAACTCATCTTCTATACTAAATTTTATACTTTATTTATGGGCATGGATACTTTAAACCTCTATATTTCTCTTAAATGTTTGGGTATTTAATGATTTGTAATTTATTAATTTATTTCCTTATAAATATTAATAACTCTTGTGCAAAGGATGTTCCTTCAAGTTCTTTATGGAGAAGTATGTCTATATTTTCTTAAATTTATTCTTTTAAATGGTAATTTATTGAAGAATAATGAAAATTTCTAATTATAATATTTAACAGCTTTGGATAGCATTTAATGGCATAATGGCTGCCACTGGCTTTTTGGCTTATCGCCTCGGAACTAGCCTAACTAATCTTACTACATTACAATTTATAATTAAAATTATATATATATATATATATATATATATTATATATATATATATGTACAATATGCAATTCGATTTTATAAGCAGCGAATTTAAATAATATCCAGATAAACGGTGCGACCGAATATTTGTTTACGTCGTCGAGATTCAAAGGCGGAACGCGCTTCCGTTGACGATTCGAACGCAACGCGGGCATCTCCTGTGGGTTTACCCTCGTCATTGAAGCGACGTATGATATCATCCGGGCTGAGCTTGTAGTCGCTGAAGAAGCGCAAAATGTCCTTTAAGTCGGCCTTGAAGGGCACATTTCGCATAGCCACTACACAGGCGGGACGATTGAATTTATCCGGAATGCCATCATCCTCTAGTACAGAGTCTACGCCATTATTTTTAATTTTTTTGTTGTTGTTAAGGCTAGGCGTTTGGATGGGTGAACTGGTAGTGATTTCATCGAGATTCAACTCTGGACCGCCGCGCACGGCAAATGGATTAAAGTGCTGCTGCTTGGAGCTATTACTGTCGTCGCTGTCATGCGTTACTGATGCTGGTGTCGGCGGCAATGATTGTTGTTGAGAGTTGCGCTTGTTGCTGATATCATTAAAGCGACTGGGACCACGGCGTCGCGTTGGTTGCTGCGGCGGCTGTGGCTGTTGTTGCTGGTGCTGGTGCTGCTGCTGCATTGGCGGCGCCAGCGACGCAAGTTGATCTGACTGACGAGGTCCATTACCGCCGGGTAAATAATCCATAAAAGGTTTATTCATACGATCGGCAATCTCTTGTGGTGTTATGGGCGACAAACGTAAGCCACGTCCTCGAAAGCGTCGATTGTGAAACTCCCTAATTGCCAGCTTGGCATTGTGAGCATCGCTAAATTCCACAATAAATTCACCGGCGCTCTGTTGACGATCATTGAACAACATCTCGATGTGCTCAATCCGCAGGTTTTCGGAGACGAAAAGCTCACCAAGATCATTAATTCTCGTCGCATATTCACAATTATGCACGCGCACAAAGACGTCCTGCACACGACGGGGATTACCCTGCATTTGCTGCTGCAGCTGCAACTGTTGCTGGTGTTGCTGCAGTTTCATTTGCAGCTGCATTTGCTGAAGCTGTTGATTGTTGTTGTTGTTATTATTATTATTGTGGTGTTGTTGCATGCCAAATGGACCCATATTGTTATTGTTATTGTTGTTAATATTGTTGTTATGCATATTCATATTCATGCCCATGTTGTTATTGTTGTTGTTGTTGTTACCATTTTGGTGGTGAAAGGCAAAAGGAGGCAAGTTTCCATTGTGCATTTCAGAGTTAGCAAACGGTGGCAAGTTGTTGTGATTGTTATTGTTGTTGATGTTGTTGTTGTGAATATGCTGCTGTTGCATTTCGTTGCGACGACGTGGATCATTGTTAAATTTGGCTATAGCCAGTAACTCTTGCTGGCGCTGTTGTAGTTGTAGCTGTTGTTGTTTGCTTACATGTTCGCGTTCAGCATCTTCGCGCTGCTGCTGCTCCTCCTTTTGCAGCTGCTCGCTGGCGCGTCGCTGCTTGTCCTTAGCAATTTGCATCTCTGCCTGGCTACTGGCGCGGACGCGCAACTTGCGGAAGCCTATATAATGACGCGAGGTATCCTCCAGCGCGGAGCGTGCCTCATTATCGCGCGCAAACAGCACAAAGGAGATGAATTCACGACGATTATTGGGACTGGGTGCTAATAGGATATCCACAATTGTGTACGTGGCTGAGAACATTTTCATAATATCCTGCTCGGTGGTAAGCTGCGGCAGATCCTCCACGTACAGTACATTGGTAGCCGACACTGAACCACTCACAGCCGCAGCAGCAGCAGTGGGGTGATCTTCCGCTCTGCCGACGCCACTCCCATTGCCGCTGCCGCTGTGTTGAGCTGAAGCTAAAGCACGCTGAGCACGCTCATCGGCTTGTTCAAACTCCTCATCGCCAATGGGCTCAATTTGTACGAGCCTATCGCGGAATAGAGTGTTATTGCGTGCCAGCGCCTTTTGTGCGCTGGAAACGCGCGAAAATTCAATATACGCAATACCCATGCGTGCTCCATTGGCGCCATTTACGATCTTGATGCCATTGTGCGGTATATACAGGCCAGCAAAGTATTTACGTAGATCACTATACGATGTGGTGGGACACATGCCGCTAATCTTGATATAGCACGTCTTAGCAACTGGACCAGATAAACCGACACCGACAGCCACTGAGCTGCCGCCAACAGCACTAACGACTCCGCTTCCCCCAACAGGAGCAACAGCAGCGCCAGAGCCTGGTGAACTGCCAATGCCCGGCGAGGTTTTGGTTGTCTGTTGTTGGAGTAGAATTTGCTGTTGCTGCTGGAATAGCTGCGGATAAATTTGGGCGTACGGATTGACACTTGCAAAAGCAATCGACTCCGGTTTTTGATGCTGCTGCAGTGCTGTCGGGTTCTTGGCCAACACCAAATCAAGCTGCTGTTGCGGTGCAGCTTTTATGTTAAGATTGTAGTTGTTGGTGGTAATATTGGAGTTAGTGCTGTAGCTTTGTAGCACTGGCGGTAACACAGACATAACGCCCATTTGTTGCTGCAAACCCGGCACATTTGACAGACCCGGCAAGTTGGTTGCAGGCGCAACACTGGCCCAGGGCGACAGATTAGTCAACTTTTGGGGTTGCACTTTGATCTCACGCTCATTGCTATCGCTGCGCTGCTCTGGACGGCGCTTGCGTAAGCGACGATCACGACTGTGATCACTATCATCGGAGCTGCTGGAACGACTGTGACTACGGCTGCGGCTGAACCGACGACGCGAGCTAAAAAGTCCCTGCTCGGGCGACTGACTTGCAACTTTAAGGCCGCCACCAATGTCGGCAAGAGTTATACCTGCCTGTTTCTGATATGCCAAAAAATTTGGTGTGGTCGCCGCACCTACCAAAGGAGCTACCTGTGTGAGTTGTTTCGATTGAGCCTGAGCCTGAGCCTGAGCCTGAGCCAGCGTCTGTTGCTGACTAAGCACAAAACTGTTTAGACCGCCTATAATGGGCGGCTGCGGAACTGGCGGCATGGCTACAGCTGCCTCTGGTTTATTAAGAGCATTTGGGGTGGGCGTGGTGCTCACTTTACGCGCCGTCTCGATGACTTTTTGCATTTCGGCACGCGAGGAGAGCAGCAAACGAACCTGTACTTCCATCAATTTCTCACGATCCTTGAGCATAGCGCATCGTGCATCCTCGTCAGTGCTGTTGGTTGTTCGAGAGAGAAGAGAAGCAACAAATAAAGGCAAGAACTTAAAGATAGACAATTATACGAGTATACAAAGTATGAAAAAGTGCGGCACAACAGTTCTATTTGGTTTCATAACTTTTCTAGATTTCGAACTCTGGAGTTTCCGCCTCCGCTTTAAGAGCTACAATATATAGAGAGAAATCAGAGATTGCTAACTACCTGAAAGCGATGAAAGCGTCGCCCATTTCACCACCGATAATGTGAACACCGCCCTCCGGTATAGCGAGGCCCGTGAAGAAATTTCGTATGTCTCGAGCATTTGCCGTCCACGGCAAATTTTGCAAACGAATAATGACACTCATCTTGATTCAAGATTTTTCTTTTTATTTGTTATAGTTTTTGTTTTGATTTGTGTTCTCTTATATCAGGTTTAAAACCGTTGTCAGACTTTTAAACGCTATTCTCCCTCATGGATCAGTTGCAATAATGTCCAAAAGGTAACAGAGAACTCCCAACCAGTTTCCGGGCATCTGAAAAGATAATCATAGGCTTATGGATTTTGTGTGACACCAATATTTTTATAATTTATTATAATACAAATTACATATGCGTAAAAAAAATATATATATATATATTAAGTACGCTCTGATAAAAAATATAAATTTTAGCTGTACTCTACACAAATATATTCCAACAGCTTGAACGATTCATAGTTCGTGTATCATCCAACTACTTAGTAAATCACTTTCTTTATCCCGAATTTATATTGTAGAATGCTGTAAATTGTAATATTATTTTGTCAGCATTGTAATCTAAACTTACCGATATTTCAATACGCAAAAATATGAACACATACGTACATACTTTTGAAACAAAAATAAATACGAATATTGATAATTTTACTCTATTAAGCATAGATTATTATTAAATTAATTGTGTTGAAATAATTGCTGTTTAAAAAAAATATAAAATGAAACTCGAGAGCCCAGCAGTTCGATTTATTTATGATCTCTTGTTGCATGAAATTCATAATTTATTTATTTTATGGAATATTAAATATTGCAATGTCTTCCAGCAAGGATTCAAATTATTTTTGGTTTATATTATTAACGAGGTAGAAGCAATCTTAGGCGCGCCGAAGATTATATACTCTTGCAGACGGGATTGACCATTTTAAAAGTACATAGTATTAACTATAAAGTATTTATATAGTATTTATAACCATCTGAATAACTTGTAGTATGAGTCTTAAAACCACTCTTTTATCACATACAAATTTCATGAAGCTACTTTGCAAAACAAACAAGTTTTCAATACATTTTTCTATGCCGATTGTGCCGATTATGACGATTGTGCCGATTATGCCGATTGTGCCGATTCTGTGGTAGGTATACGATAAAAACAGAGCGATTTTGATTATTTTCGGTGTGCCCTTAGAAATCATACTCTTCCATCTATCTTGTATATTTAATTATGATACCTTGAGAAATAAAGTTTTCCATATAACAAATTTTGAACCTATTGTTCCTATGGGAGTCATATGATATGATACAATATTCATCTTAATCATTTTAAGAAAACACTCCTACATCTAACTTGTCAATTATTTCACGATTCCTTCCTCGTCTTATCGTCCTGGTCAATAATATATATACTTTATGGGGTCGGAGATGCCTCTTTCAATGATGCCCAGACGACTTACAAATCCATTAGGATTTGTGCATTTTGTATAAAGATTAGGAAGTTCTGGGGACTTCTGACTCTTAACATAATTCATAAAATAAATATTTTAAGGCAATTTCAATAATTGTTTTGAAGTAAGATTGGTAAGGGGTAGACGCCATTTGTATACTTTTTTTTGATTTTCTCTCGTTAAGAAAAGAAAAAAGCTTACCATTTTTATTTTTTTTTTTTTTTTTTTAAGCCAAGGAACTTTTATAATTTTTCGCACTGTCATATGCAGAGCCTTTACCCTTTTTACCCTGTGATCCTTAAAAAAAATATATTCATTTAGTAATGAAAAATTAATACCTGATTTTTTGTTGGGACAAATTCTGTCATAATATTTGAAATGGTTTAAAAAAAAAGGCAAGTCGAGCGACAGTTTGGGTTGTTGCATAAGAGAACCAGTTTCACGGATTGTGGTCGACGTACAAGACAAAATGTGACTGGTTAATGGCTTTAGAAAGATATCCAAATGTCTTTCACTTACCCACAGAGCGTCAGCTATGACCATGTACGACCTTCCTGCTCCAATTGAAGGTCGCCGACGATCTTACCACATACATCGACTCGTAATCAGTCAAGCTCTTAACACAGACAAATTATGCTACTATGTCCCTAGCTCATCTAGGCTCCGGTGTGATTCGAACCGAAGTGAACCATACCAAACCGAACCGAACCACCGATTAGAGATGCTGTCATTAAGCGTTTCAATTTCCTCATTAGATGCACTCAATTACCTGTTA
Organism: Drosophila repletoides; assembly: GCA_018150835.1. Taxonomy (NCBI): domain Eukaryota; kingdom Metazoa; phylum Arthropoda; class Insecta; order Diptera; family Drosophilidae; genus Drosophila; species Drosophila repletoides. The sequence continues at coordinate 4,266,017 of JAECWQ010000231.1, forward strand.
ATGACGCGAAGTGCAAAACGTTAACTGCTTTCCCAAAAAGAAATGCGCGTTAAACCAGTTGATCAGAGGTTGGACGTAATTGGAAAGCGATTATGCAGCTATAATTCAATACGTATTTTTATTCGCATTCGTATTCGTAGTCGCAGTCGTACCGGGGCAAAGACTATGTCCCCCTGGATAGACATTTGCTAGTGTATATGAAGTTGTTCGATCGAACCACAACAACACCAACAACGATGACGACAACAACAACAGCAGTAATATAAATAAGCAGCTCGATTGCTATCTGTCAGGAAGAGGAGTAGGAGGAGGATATGGAGGAGGAGATGCTGGCAGCGGCCTGTTTTTTGTCTGTCCATTTGTTTGTATTTGGCTTGGCGCAGCTGATTAACGCCAAAACACTTCAGGAAACCCAACTCTAACTCCTTCCATTTGGCTATATAAAAAGGCATTGTTGGCCATTTGGGTCGCAGTTATACAAAAGATTTAACCGCGTTAACGTCGTTGTCGTTGTCATCGTCATCGTCATCGATCAGAGCACTATCGATCGCCAGGCAGCGTCGCGATTTCATAGAAATGAAATTTGCAATTGTGAGTGACAGCTTCCGCACGATTAGAAAAATAAAGACTTATAAAATGCCATTTGGTTTTCATTCGTTTCGTGAAATGAAAGAACTGATAACTCTATAGCTAATCGTTGAAAATATCTTCGTGCTTTAATCTTAAAATCCAGCTCTAAGTTGAAATTTTTGTTTAAATTTTTGAATATCAACCAATCAATTAATCGGGCTGAATTTAACTTTCTACTTCATTTAATATGTGTAACATAAACTTCAAATTTTATTTATGCACCTGAAAGTTATTAAAATATTTTCACCATTTAGTTCAATCTAGTAGATCTTCTAAATTAAAAAATATCATTTTTAATTCTTAAATTTTAGCTCAATTTTATAATTGTCCAATAGCTGTATTAAAAATAAACTTTATTTTTGCAATTTGGGAATTACATTTCGTTTTTAAAAACACAAATTAAATAGCTTTATTAATATTATATAAGAAAAAATATATTTTAAACTCGTATATAAATATTATATTATAAAATATATTTTAAATTCGTTATTCGAAGTATATAATATTAAAGACATTCGACTTAATTAATGAAGAAAAATCAGGTTTACAATTTTCTTTTTAACAATTTTTCAATCAATCTATTAAAAGAAATAGAATAAATCTATCAAAACTATTAAAATCTAATAACATTTTCCTAAAAATTGCTTTCAAATGCAAAAACCAAAAGTAAACCAATATGAACGTTAGGAATCTGGTGTACTTGGTCCTAAGAAACTTAGATTGGATTGAAAAAATCATGAAACAAAAGTTAAGCTCCCAACAAAATTTTTAAAATTGTACCCTAAACTGTTATTTGGAAATATATATCTGTTTTTGGCATTAGGCAAGCTGTACATATTAAATTTCTTATAAAAACTAACCCAATTTCCGACTTAGCTTAAGTCAAACAAAATTGCAATACCCTCTGCAAGGATAAAAAAAAGTGAGAAATGTCCTATGAAAGAGGAGAATCGTTCAATGGCCTTACTAACCATGAGGTCGATTCAATGAACTCAAAAAAAATTCTCTGGTTTCTAATCTTATGCAGGCAATGTCGGCGCTTGGGCTGCTACTACTTGTCGGCGCCCAGGGCACTACTATAATAAGCATTAAGTATCCACATCAAAGCGGCGCAGAAGGACCGGAACGCACACAGCCTGCCAAGAGGGATCTGAGTCTGAGCTATGCAGCTACCAATATTGATTCCAAGGAAGGCACGCGGGTGAAGACCATCACTGTGATCAAAAATGTGGGCGGTTCACTAAGTTCACCCGGAGCTGGAGTCGGTTCAGCGGGCGCAGCGAGCAGCAAACAAGTGAAATTGGCCATTAATCCCGAGCTACACAAGAACGAGGAATGGGCCAATGCATTTCGTGATAATTTTGAATCTTACGGTGTGCTGCCAGAAGTGCCCGACATAGACGATCTCTTTGATTTTGTGAATGGTAAAAAGAGCAGCAGTTCAGCGCCAGAGAACGAATCGAAAGAGAAAACGCCCGTCATTGTGGAGAGCACAACAAAGGCGGCGCCGCCAGTAGCAGCAACAACAAAGAAATCAACCAGCGAGTTAGCCGAAGATGCAGACGATGATAGAGACGAAGCGACCGTGGAAAAGATCCAAGGTGATGCAGAGCTGCTGCCACATATTAAACAAGCCAATATACTGCGCCTGCAAGCACAACAACTAAAGCAGCAACAGCAGCTGCTGGAACAAGAGCAGCAGCAGCAGATAAAACGTCTGCGCACACGTGAATCTCTGGTTAATGTCAACTACTCCACGCCTATGCACTCGGTCAGCCAGTTCTTTGAAAATTATGTGCAAGTGTTGCCCAATGGCTATGATTATACAAAACCTCAACCGTGTGCCCAGCCTGGACCACCCAACAGCATACAGGTGACAACGCCCTCGGGACGCACTTATGATATACCCCAAAGCAATAACAGTGGTTCCAACGGAGGCGTTAATCATCCCTATTTGGCCCCAGCACTGGCTAAGAGAACGCAAATACAGCCACAGCAGGTAGCACAGCCTCAGCCTCAAACTCAGAACCCCAATTTTTCTACGGTTAACTCACTTGTGCCACCCATTGTGCAAACGCCGCAAATTAATCTTCCGCCTCAGTCGCAGCCTCCGCCTCAGTCGCCACCTTCTGTCGTTCCTGGCGCCGGCGTAGGCGCAAGCATATCTACTAGCCAGCGGCCTTATGTGGCACCTAGTTTGCGCAACAATGGGCTGGGCGTCAATCGGGGCCCGCCTACACCTCAGCCACAGCCACCCCAGTTGCCATCCTTTGGCTACGGCACGGGCAACAATGCTGTGCCCGGTTATAGAACAAATGGCGCCAATCGTCCGAATAGCTATCGATCGCGTGGCTTAAAGTATTGATATGTATATAAACTCGTAATGTTACTAGTTTAGCTGTTTTTTTTTACGTTTAATGATTTATATTCTTGTGTATGCAAAGCGTTTTTCCTAAATATACAACAACAACAAACAATAACAACTACAACACAGATGACCAAAAGTACAGGCTGAATAAATCGATAACATTACGTATTGCAATCGATAAAGCATCGCTATGTGTGCGTGTGTTATGTGTGTAGAACACTTTTATGGCCTTGAGTTACCAATTTTTTTATTTATTTGCATTTATTAGTCTAAATTTATTTTGTTTGTTAAGCACAATTTGTTGTTCGCATCGGTGTTTCCGTTAGATCCGCTGTTTTCTAGTATAGTCGTCGTACTTATGCATACATATTTATACAATTACTTACATATATAAATATGTATGCATGCACAGTTTATCAATGAACTTTTACTCACCAATGGGAAAGACCATATGAAACGCAACGCAAACTTATTCGTGGGTCAATCAATGCACAAAGACAGAATATTCGTTGTTTTGGGCAAACGCTATATTTATTTAGGCAATTTCTATTATTTATCAATGTGAAAATGTGAATTTTCTATCAGCAACACAGCGTAGTTGACTTCAAGTAGTTGTAACAAAAAATAAAATGGCGTCTAAACGATGTGCGATAACACGTGTTATCGATATATCGGCTTATTAAGGCTAGTATGCTGAATATAGAAAGTGCTACCATATAGTCACATTAACAGAAAAGAATTATTGCAGTTGCGATAGTGTTCTGCTAACACCAAAACTATCAAATCCTTTAAAAAGTTGCTGTGAATTAATATTTTTATTATTAACCCAGCTTGCACTCGATTTTGTTTCCTTTTATGTTCTGTTAATGAAATACGGTAACACAAAGAGTCGCTAACTTATCGATATAGATATCGGTATTATAGTACTATCCCATCTTCCGCCTACGGTCACTCTATTTTTCATAGGTCAGCACGGATGCTGATTTTTCCAACCAAGGAATTTTTGGTTTTTATATCAAAATTAGTTGCTTTTAGTACATCAAATTAATATCCCCCACAACTTGTGATTGTTTTAAATCAGTGAGCGTGTATTTCGCAAGTGAAATTCGAATTTAAAAAATCCCATTTTACGCATTAGAAAAACGCAATCGTCACACCTTTGGTCAGCCCACATACAGGCAAACAGTCACCAATACGAATACGAAAATCTAGATCAAAGAAGAGAGCAAAAATAACAAGTGCACGTAGAAGTGAAAATAAAGGCAAAAGACAAAAGTGAAACAAGTACTGTGTTGGTACTCTTCAGACTTTATTTTGATTTTCGATTTAAAGCGAAAACAATTTTAATAACCTTTTGGAAATATTACGCAAGTATTATTTCTGGGTATATTTGTTAATAATCATGGCTCAGTAAAGATGAATCCTCAACGAGAAATAATCGCTCAACGCACTCCGTGTGGAGACAAACGTCAACGCGAGACGCCATTTGCTGTCAATAGACAGCAAAAGCAACAACAAAAAGCATCCCCCACTCCTTACTCCTATCAGTCCCAAACTTCCCCCCTTTCCCTTAGCGAATTCTGCGGTCTAAGCGCAGCCAAAAACAACTACAATGGACAACAACAACAAGAACAAGCAACAACAACAGCAGCGTGCAAACAAATCATCTGCTGAAACTCAGCGCAAATCTAGTGGTGAGTAAAATCTAATGATACTCGTGTAGACTATTTGAAAACATTCTTTATCAAATTAGCTTTAAAACTAGCAAATCACAGCATGAAAAGTAACAGCTAGATTGTTGTGACATCACCACTCTCATATCCAAGCTTACATGCACTTTTGTAGATTTATAAATAAATTTAATCCGTCTGTCTGTCTGCCCGCTAATAGCAGCATTAGTTTCATTCAAAAGCGATCGGGCAACTCCCAGGGCCGTTCAACTCGCAACCGCTCTCCCAACAGCGCTTAATTTCTGTTCTCGCAACCTTGGCGAGTCGACTGTTAAACCAAAAGTCCATCCACGAAATTTATGTCGGAATTGAAGATCGATGTTTTACATCGGATAAAAATGGACAAACTACCTCGATGTGTCGGAAATTTTAACATAATAAATAACCGAAACTACCTTCATGGTACCCTTATTGCAATTTAATTATTCATTTACTTATAAAAAATTCATAATTCTTTTAGTTAATGGACCCTAGTCATTACTTAAAAGTATTACTTAATTACTTAATCCAATATAAAAAAAAAAGATTTTGCCGCAAAGAATATAATAAGTATTTACTAGCATGCATTACCCAAGGTTTTCACGGAAGGTCAATATTAGAGGAGAATTTTAATAAATTGGATTACATTTTTCGTCCCTGGATTTCAAATCAAAATCAGACAACTATTATTTGTTGGAAAATAGTTTTAGAAACCTGTCTTCGAGAAAGCGATAGCTCTACAAATATACACATATTTCTAGCTCGTGATCAAACTAACTTTTGCGTCATATCTACATAAAAGTTAATTCTTAATACTTTTTCCGTCATATCATATTTATGTATTATGGGAGAAACACGTATATTTCAGATTTTTAAGTAGAAGTCTACAACTGAATTCTAAGTCGATTGGGTAAAAATAAGAATTTACCTCATGTAACATTGAACCTATATTTTCTGATCCTGGGAACTTTTCTCCATACAACCTTTGACCCCCATATTCAAACCATTAATCCTGCCCAATTCATTCAGCTTCGTACAAATTACTGTTGGGCTGCGCGATGATGGTTGAGTCGGTCAGTCAGAAATAATAGTTATATATATAGATATTGATTAGGATGTTACTATACACACTGGTCTCAATTTTTTCGAGCTTGCTAAATTCAACTTGAGATGTAGGCAAGCACATATATCGGAACCCAACCGATTGCACATTGTAACAATCGGAACAGTTTAATGGAAAACTTCTTTGTTTCTTATTTTAAGCCAATTTAGAAGAAATATACACCATTTTTGACTTTTCTTTATATTTATTTTTCAGACTTTGTCAACAATAAAACACGCAATTCTCGACGACGCGAACAGCTTCCCGCACCACGCAACGAACAGCAACAACAACGCAGCGGCAAGCAACAACAGCAGCAACAACAACAACAGTCGGCAAAACTACGTCCCAATGTGGACAAGCGTCCACGTGCCCGCGGAGGTGGAGGCAATGGCGCAGGAGCTGGGCCAAGCCATGGAGATGGCTTTGCATGCGTTGAAGCGGACAACGCTTATGGCGGCACCGGACTAGCAACATCGGAGATCGGCTACGCTCGTAGTGATCTTGACTATGAACTTAACTCTGTGTATGCCCAAGGCAGCAAGAAGCAGAATTTGAATCATCTGCTAAACTTTCACTGTGTGCCACGTGAGACGGCACTTTCTTCCGACTGCCATGCCATTGGGCATAGTTCTCGCCGGCAGCCGCGCTACAATAAGGAGCAGTTTTTGCAAGCCAATTTTCAGTTTGTTATACGCAGCAGTGCCAAGGCGCAGGTTAATGGCTCCCCGGATACATTAATCGATTGGAATCTAATCGAACAGATTAACATCAACACCACAGAAGAACCGCAATGTCCCATATGCCTCTATCCGCCGGTGGCTGGCAAATTGACGCGCTGTGGTCACGCCTACTGCTGGCCCTGTTTACTGCACTATCTTTCGCTAAGCGATAAAACATGGCGCAAGTGTCCCATCTGCTATGATGCCATCCATGAGTCGGATCTGAAAAGCTGCATGATCGAACAGCAGCGAGTCATGAATGTGGGGGATACCATTAGCTTTCAGCTAATGCGTAGACGCAAGGGTTCTATTTACATTGAACGTTATGTAGGCGCAGGTGCAGGTGCAGCCATGGAGCCACATGAGCGTTTTCCTTTGCTGAGTACCTTGGATGAAGCCAAGCGTTTTTCTAAGCTTTTGATTGCAAAAAGAATGGATATTGCAGCTATTATTGAACGCGAGCGTCGGGAGCTCTTGGCAGAGTCTGATATATCCTGCCCCGAGGATGTTTTCATACAACAGGCGCTGTTGACACTGAACGAACGTTACGAGAAATTGGGTTTGAAGCAAGAAGAGCTACAACAACCGCAGCCGGTACAGTTTGTGGAAGAGGAGCAAGAGGCAAAGGTTGCTGATATTGATGAGAAGCCAGACGACGCCTCAGTGTCATCTTTGGGCGAGGCTAGCAATAGCAGCACCAACTCTCACACCATTAACAACAACAAATACTATTATTTCTATCAATCAAATGATGGACAAAACATTTTTTTGCATCCCCTGAATATTAAAATGCTACAGGCTTGTTACGGCAGCTTGGATCTAGCTCCCGTGTTGATTCAGGCGCCAATTTTGCAGAAGGAACACCACTCCATGGACGAGGAGCATCGTCGAAAATTCACCTGTTTAGGCCATTTGCCACTCACATGCCAGTTTGCCGTTGTCGAAGTGGAGCTGCAGCCTCCAATTATAGCCAACAGCATACTCAAGTTGTTCAGGGGTAAGTATCTAAGATATTCATAAGCACAACACGACTAATGACAGATGCTCCAAACTGAATAGATGATATATTCAATCGCAAGAAGGAGCGTCAACGTCGTGAGCGTGAGGAACGCAAGCGCGAGCAGCAAATCAATGAGATGAATGATCGCCAGATGGGCAAATTAATTTCAACTGCGGCCAATTTGAATCTAAGCTCAACCCACGAGTTTCCAACTGTAAGTCTGCTCACAATCGCTTTAGAAAACTGAGAATGTTTACTAATCTGTTTCAAATTTTTAGTGTGGTTTTGATGAGGCTTTGCCGGCACCGCGTGGCTCGATGCCCATCTCTTCTGGTCAGCAGCAGCAGAACAATACTCGTTACTCGAGCCTCGCTGTTGGTCCCAAGGAGGAACAGTGGCCTAGCATTGGCAGCCTCGCCTCTGGGTTGCGTCATAGCCCAACGGAATTTCATGGGGGCGCCTGGGGACGTGCCGCTCCACCATCAACTGGTAAAGCTGCTGCTCTTCCCAGTCGCCCAACTTTGGATGAGGATAATGAGTTGCGTGCCGTCGGTCCTTGGGCGCTGGGAGAGTTATTTGCGGGCGCTTTGGATCAGCAGAAACAACAACGTGGAGATAAACCGGATACCGCTTCAGGAGATGTCGTTAAGAGCAAGAAACAAAAGAAGGCCAAGGGCAGAAAAATGGTTCCCCTTTTCGCTGTAGGCATGAACAGAGCTCCATAACTCTTATTCTAATTGAGATATCAAATTACACAGTTTACACTATCTAAATATTAAAAAGAAATTTTTGTTTAGTACGCCAAAGTTGCGAACTTATTTCAACGTTATTTTAAATAACAATTACAACATGAACCCCTTATGATTTAATTAATACACACTCATATATGTATTTGCATTATTACATAGCAATATATTATCCAATAAAGGCAGAGAGCATCTAATGAAATGTAGCATTATTTTCGAGAAAATTGAACTGGATTTTCTATATTTTTCAGTTTAATAATTTATTTCATAACCCAAATTGATCTCTATTCTGCATTATTTTGATAAAACATTTATTGCCTTTTCCCCAAAAAAGAAATCTCACATTTCTCGATTATATCAAAATTGTAGAGCTTTTAAGCTGTCGTACCATATAATTTCTTAAACGTTTCTTTTTAAAAGTTTTGAAAATAGCTTTCATTAAATTTTATTGTTCCAAAAAATATTCAACAAAGCATTTTGCAAGTGTATTTTGCATCTATTTTTTTATTTTTTTTTTTTCAGTGTTTTCGAATGTGTATTTTGTTTTTATATTTATCAATGTATGTATGTTGGTGTTGTTTCAACTTATAGTTAAAGTGTGTTACGCGAAATAATTTAATATAAATATATATATATATATTCTTCTCCCTTCTTTTCACGCACGATCTTTAAGGCTTAATACAAAAATGAGTCTTCTGCGTTGGTATTTTTTTTTTTAGCTTTTTCATGTTTTCTATAGTTTTCTTTGCGTTTGCGTCCGATTTTCTTTTGGCTAAAATTGGCTACAATCGGCTTTAGTAGGTGCAGGTAGAGACGGTGAGGTGTGTACCTAAATCTAACAGATTACAAATACCATTTAGAGCTACAGCTATAGAAAATTGCATATGTGTACGGGCGAAGGCTACTCTAAGATAATTCGTAAGCCATAGTTTGTCGCGCCAAAAAAACAATTTAATAAATATACAAGAACTTTAAAGAAAGATAAGACAGGAGAGAACGTGAAAAATTTAAGGCTAGCCAAAACTAAGATTGTTGTGCTTCTAACACACAGACAACAACTCAATTGCTGCGACGTTCTACAAATTCTGGATCGTACACAGCATCATCATCGTCATCATCCTCAAAGTCATCTGGTAAGAAGGCCGCCGCCGAGCGGGTTTGGTAGCTACGTCGCGCCAGCGCCGAGTGTTGTTTTTTTCCATTTAGAGAGCCGCTGCTGCCGCCACTGTACTCCGCTGGCAGCTCCAGAAATTCATCAGAAGAGTCATTAGTATCGCCATCCAATTCATCACCATTAACCGAGCCCGATGGGCTGCCCGGAGGACTAAGCGCCTGTATAAGTTTGCCCTTAGATTCGTTCCACAAATGATTGAGACGCTCTCGGCCAAACAGCAGCAAAAATGTATCAATAAATTCACGAGATTTCTCCTCCCATTTGGTAATAATATCGCCCTTAACTTTGGTTAATTCACGCTTGCCACGCGACTTAAGCTCATCCATTTTGTTTTGCAGACGGAATTTCTTCTCGGATAGAAAGGAGACGTTCAGCTCCTTGGCAGAGTAGCCACGTGCAAGATTGCGACGCACATATAAATCATAATCCTTGACAATACGGGCTACAATATCCGAGGTGGAGACGCCTTCAGTACGTTCGGTGGCAACAAACATGCCGCGCGCTTTCAACGGACCATAAATATCATCCAGGCCATCGTGGCCATAGGGAATGTCATCGTGTGCTACAAAATCAATTTTATTATCTGCTATAAACTCATCTGACAGTGTCCAAGGGGCATTCTGCACAATCTGCAACGGGAGAAGAATATATACGTTAATATATATAGGCTAGTTTAAGGTTCAAACAGAGCATACCTCATCGACGTAGCGACAATGACGAACGCCCTCGTAACGTTCGAATCCATTCATCACGGTGCGTCCCTTCATGCGATGCGTGAGCTCATCATTGCAGACGCCGACAATTAGATAGACATTAGGGAAAATATTCTTGGCCTGCATCAACTGCCTGGCATGGCCCTGATGGAACAGATCATAGATGCCATCCGCATAGACGCGAACACGGCGACTCGTCTGGCCAGAACGCGCCATTTGATACGTAATACGCTGTGTATAATCGCAGCGTTCGCGTTCCAAAATGGCCTCCTCATCGCAGGAAAAGGGTGCCGGTTTGCAGATTGTCTATAAAAATAAGAGAAAATAGAAAATTAATTTTTCGAATTATTTGATTTTTTAATATTTTTTTTTTTTTTGTGATCTTGTGCTGCCCCTACAAATGCATTAAAATCCATGTGTAGCGGCAACATTTTATACTCGTAAGTGGGAGGTGTGGGTGAGGCTTCCTCTTGTTCAGTCATCTACAATTTTAATTTAGTGGTTTTATGTGTTTTTATAAGAAATATAATGCGTTTATCGTATTGTAAACGAGTCTGTTCTGTCTCAGTTGCTCGCAATTGTGTAACTGAGCTCAGAAGCGAGGCTCGAATATCAACTGACAGCCGGACTTTGCCTTAAAATGCTCGGCTCACTGCGATGGCTTCTATCTCTCTCGAGGATTGGACAACTGTCCAATTCAATTGCGCAGTGACTTTTCAATTAATTGGCGGCAACTGCTTTCAAATCAATACAATTGACAATAATAAAGCGGCTGCTCTCCAGCCAGGCACAACAATTTCAATTGCCTCAAATTGAGGCAGAATATAAGACACATCTACAAGAATAAGTCTAGAAATAGTCGCACGATTTGGCGGCACGAGGCATCAGGCGATATCGTACGATAAAACTGAACAATCAGTGCACCGCCCTCAGGCAGCAGCCAGTTAATGTCAACTGAAGCATCACACAACAATTCGAATTGATTGCCAAAAGGTTCCCAAAACAAAATATATGTACGAGATGCACAACTGTGCAACTAACACAACTATTCAAAGAGTTCACGACTACAAAATACCCTATTAAAAATAATTTATAGCAAAATGAAAAAAAAAGTAAAAATAATTATAATTACAAAGCAACAAGGAAACGCGAAAGAGCACGAGTATACCACATGCTAAATATACTCTATATTAAAGTTAATAGCTCATTTTAAGCGAAAGCACATAAATTTAAATGAAACAGACATCTGACATTAAAATATACATATATATGTATAAATACACGTTTATATGTATATATATCGGTCGAATGATCAACACGTGATCATATATAATATTCCACTAAATTATCAACAAATGTTTGATTTAAATTGTATTCAAAAAAGAAAAGTCTTATTCCCAAACTATGTTGATAAGCGATCGCAGCTTTTCTCTAATTTTTGTAAATAATTATTGAATGATCAAGACTTGATCCATATATAATATAATATTTGATTCAAACACAGCTTTTCTATAATTTGTATACATTTTATTGAATTCTATGAAGAAAACTTTTACTTTTAGAAATATAAGCAAAAATGTATTTTATATTAAAAAATATTGAAGCTATATCTACAAATGCAGATGGCCAATTTTGCCGTGGAAACTCATTATTGTGTTATTATTATGTATTAAATCCCATCTAACAAGTTTCCACAGCTTTCCTACCCTTTATCTAGTCTTGTGGGGGGATGCCTGCTGGTACTAATACATACACACAAATATCCAATTTACATAGATATATCGATCTATATACACCTGAACTGTCCGAAATCTAATTGGCAGATGTTTCATTTATAAGAGACTTCGAAACAGGGAAACCTGATCATATGACGCTACAAAATATAACATGATATATACATATGTATAGTACATGTACATATATATAGAGTACCTGATTTGTTAGTGATTTAATCTCGTTGCCCAGTCTAAGAAATAAAATAGTACGATATGAACTAATGGACTAGAATCTAATTTATATAAGGTATCACTCATCTGCTCTTCATTATAGGTATAAAGACTTTCGTATGTTTATGAAAATGGTTATTTCTGGGCTCAATCTAACATCGCAATTGATCTGAAATAATTCCAGAATACTGCGATATACATACAAACATATGTAGATGTATGAATACATTTTTCTGTGCCGCTCGATGATACAATTTCTTTTGACCTTGCCAATGACATTTCGCCTGCTTTTTCGATCAATTTCATATTCGTTTCGACTTACCGCTAAATCGGCTGTTCCGCTGCTAATAAACGATTGATGGGAGGAGGATGCCGCCAGTTTTGAGGGCGTTAAAGGTGACGGCGTCGCTAAGGATGCTGCTCGCTGCGGCGGTGGTGAAAGAAGCGATTCCGGTGGTGCTAAAGGCACATATTTCCGTTTAACTCCATTGAGATAACCAGCAGACACCGAGGTTGTCGACGCCGACGCCTCTGTGGAGCCATCGGGCAGGGTGTCATCCGGTGATGCAGCCTCGCCGCTATCATCGGCATCGCTCTGTGAGATTGTGCGCGTGCAGTCGCGCAATGTGGTTGCCGTTTGTGGCTCAGCAATGTCCACAATCACCGAATTATCCTGAATACTCGCTGCAACTGTGGCCACTTTTGCAGCCGCTGCGGCGAGTACTGAACGCGTCGACGTCAGTTCTTTGGCATCCATGGCGGGCATGGCAATCGCTGTTTCGTAGGTGCGCTTCCTTGTGCTCAGCGTTGACGTCACAACGACAGAGGCAGCGGCGGCAGCAGCAGCAGCAGCAGCGGCAGTTACACTGACTGCAGCTGAACCCACGTTAATTGTGCTGTTCGTGTTGGTGTTGTTGGCGATTACTGATGAAGTTGCCATCGCAGCGAATCTTTCTTAATATTCAATGGTCGCGGCAGTTTTACTGATTTCCCTTAAAACACTTTCCAAGTCCAAATTAAAATTCTCTGTTTTCTCGCTGTTTCTCCTTTTCCTTTTGGTTTTAGTTGTTGGTCTAAGTTGTACCCGAACCTAGGTCTAGCTGCAAAGAAAGTGAACAGAACTGAAAACATAAGTGTGTGTAAAAGAGTACAGTGGTTGCTTGATATTTGAACCGTAATTACTTATTTTTCTAAAAAATATAATCTACCATAATTCTAGGCATAATAAAAATAATTCTAATACTAAAAATAATAGTTATCCAAATAATGGGCAACTGTGCAATAACATCGACAAAAATAACATATTAAACATCCTTTAAGGTACATGTCTGGGTACAAGTAAAACTCATACTTAACATTTTCTATTTGAAACTTTATAGCTCACTTTAAGCTTAGTTTTTTTTACGATTTTTTTTCTAGAAGACCTTTTGCCCAAAGTTTATTAAAAAAAATGAACTCTATTCTATCACAAGACTTTACTCATAAACTTATAAAAGATCGAGACCCATTAAACTTTTCAAAGCAACGTTTGAAATATGCCAACAAGAATTTTAATGAGGAACTATTTTGTACTATTTGTCAAAAACGTGGTCTAGTATATGGTTAGGTTAGGAAACATAAATATGTGGGAATAAGGGGCGAGCTGTTAGCTAATCATCTTGCAATAATTTGCATATATCAATAAAATAATAATAATAAATAAACAGAAATTTGCTATTGTTATGTTAACCTAGCTAACTAAATTTTATGTTGGGAAAATACTTTTCTTTTTTCATTAATATAAGATCTTATATGTTCATATTCATATCACTGTCCCGGAAAATAAATAGTACTAATTATTCAGCGGCCACTGTAAACAACAGAAGGGTTTTTTTATTTTTATTAAGGGGCTGCCACTGTAATCTACATGTTACACCATGTGTGCTTCTTCTTCTTCTAGTCTGCTGGGTCTCGGCCTCCCGTTTAAAGTGTTGTACGCAAATAAAGACGAAAGCGACACGTGACATTTCAATTGAATACTTTTTCGCTGTTTGCTGGCTGTAGGCGGATGCCATGGACAAATCAATTTTTTTTAATTGCCATTCGTTTCGATATGAAATTTCTTTATAAAATTGCAGCAGATAAATCAGAAAAAAATAGACATTTTAGCACGTACACAGCGCCTAGCAATTCACGAGGGAGAAAGAGATAGGAGATAGAGCATAGTTGCTGGTTGAGGTTTTAATTGTGAGAGAGGAAGTTGGGCAATTGCTCATCACTGTTAAAAAAACAAAAACTACAACTTGAATAACAGGCACACTTGAGCACATATCGGTAAACTATTGGTGACGTCTGTTAATGTATACATATACATATATTATTTATATATACATATATATGCACGTGAGTAAGCAAATAAATAACTATGATATGCAAAACACTTTCCTCTCCTCTCTCTCTCTCTCTGTCTATGTCTCTCTGCCCTCCACTGCTGTCACGCTGCTGCGAACAATCAGCTGTTCGCTGCGTGTTTTATTTGAGATTTATAAATTTAGCAAATTTCTTTTGCTCATAAAATATTTATCTAGTTCGCTCGGAACGCCGTTCTGCTTGGCATTGGATGGCGGCTGTTACGTCAAAGTTTTTTGTGTTTGTTTTCTTTTTTTCAGAATTTGTTATCGCACCAATGATAAGCTAGAAACTAGCCCAGATACTACCAGCATTCATTTGTTGAGGGCTTTGCGTTCAAGGCTGCTGTTCCTGCTGCTGTTACTGTTGCCAATGCTGACTCAGCTGACTCATTTGGTAATGTGAAAACCGGCTTGGAAACTGCAAATTCTTATGTTGCTCGCGTTCGTTCAAGTTCAAGTTGAGTTTACACAAAACTGGATTTTATAGTGCTGATGTAATCGTTGTAGAAGAAATGGCGAAATTGAGCCAAAAAATGTGCTAATTAAGTTGCCAGGCAGCACAAATTTGCCGCGTATGCAAACTGCGAGGCAGCTTCGTTGCTGTGTATGCTGTGACGTCACAAGCAAACGTCAACACAGTCGTACGATCGATCTACATTCCCCCACACATAGCCACTTCTACTACGTGTGTATCAGTACATGTACATACCCTGCCAGTGTGTGCACCCATGATTTTGTATGTGAGTCAGAATGTAAACAAAGCGCAAGAAAATCAAGAAAAACCCTTGAAAATAGCTTCTTGGGAATTTAATTATGCCATCTATAATGCAATAATGCATTACATAAATATAAATATATTAAAAAAATGTAAATTTCAGTGAGCTTGACTTATATATCTACTAAAGCAAAGAAGTTATTCCTACAGCAGTCCTATGGGGTTCCTATAGCAATTCAAGCAGTATTGAGTTTAATCTAAACCTTAATCGTCAATTTCATCCCCTTGCCATACAAAGGCGCTATCTGCTTGATTCTACATAAGTACATATGTACTTTAGGTCACATTCCATCACAAAAGTAAAGAACCTTTTGGAAGTGTAAGAGTATAACGACAAAGTGCATCTGCAATTTTAGAGCTGGCCCCCACTCAAAAATGATTAGATTGGTGGCCTGCTGCTACCTGTTGCCTTATCAATTGTTTGTCCATTATCTTTTGAAACATGTTTCCGTTGCACTATGTACAAACCAAGTTAATGAGTTTCCAAAAAAATATGACGATATTTTACTAAGTGCCTAGATAAAAGCGAATTACAGCGCTCAGGGGACATGCATATGTAGATACGAGTGTGTACGGTATGTACCTAGTATATTGATTCAGGCACGAGTATACCGATAAGCACAAAGTTTGAGCGATAACAGCGAAAGCGGATCTATACTAATGAATCGTATTATATACATACATATATTAAATATTATATATATAAAAGAAAACCTTGCGAAAAAATCCCAAGCCTGCCAAAGTTCATTATCGTCATCGGAAACGTCTCTAAGCTGGGGCTTGGGGTTAATGTACGTAGCTCGCATTTCTCGGGCCAAATTTCAAAGAATCGCGTGGAAAGGCTAAAAGCACAAAATTGCTTTGTTGGCTTTACGTTTTCTTTAAATTTTTTGATTTTTCACTTTTGAATGACATTTGCTTCAATGTGGCAAGGCAAAGTACAGTTTGTCGTGTTAAATCCTCGTTAGCAAGAGTTTAGGAGTATTTTTATTATTCGATTGATAAGCTGTTTTCACAGTTCGTTCTCTATATATAGCACAGTGATTCCACATAAATATACTATGCATATATTCGCCTTATATATGTACATACATATTCATTGATAACCCCACGGTGCCTCTAGGCATTTATTATCAACGTCAAATTGTCCAAAATTTCTCGTATTGTGCGACGCACGAAAATAGCGATGATGCTGCAAACAACGTAATTATTTTCAGAAACATTTCCCCTTATATAAACCTCATTTTCTATAGAATAATTACAGTAAACAACATTTTAATTAGATTATTTTCTTTCTTTTTTTTTAAGTAAATTACGTGCGAATTTTAAGATTCCGTGGAGCGAATACGAAGAAGTAAGCTTCCTCACGTGCTCATTGCATAAAAAATTTGATAAAAAAAATTATTGGGGGCTGGCTGTAATCTACAGTGGTCACTGAAAGATTAAAACTTCCGCAAAATTATCAATCAAAACTATAAGCGTCTTTATTAAGGCAACGATTTATATAGCGGAGTCTTGAGATATTTAATTCCATACTAAATTATCTTACTAACTTTTACTTTTTTTGCCATATTAAATTTATAATTTTAAAATCTTGTCTTTTGTACATTTAGGGTCGTTAAAATAAAATGATTCTAGGTCTGCAAGCCAACAAATATATTGCGGAGCTCCGATTTGCGGGCTCGAACCCAGTCAAACGGACTCTAATGTCACGATCGGAACCGGAAATATTGGTCAGATTCAGCTTTACTTTTCCCAGGTGATTCACTTCATGGTTCGGTTCAAGTAGGATATCTGACTTGGAACCGTTTCGATTGTAAAGAAGTTTGCAGTCGATGAATTAATAATGTTTTCCTCTATATTCCTTTTAGTCTTTATAGATATATACGTATATAAAAAGTGAATAAGACTTCACAAAGGTAAGTCTACATTTTTTGAAACGAATTTTTCGAAATTTATTTCGTTCAAATTTAAAACGTGAAATCAGTATTTTCAAATTTGAACCACTGTACTTATGTGAGTATCCCAAACTAGCGCGCACATTTTTAAGCTATCGATTACGTATGAATTACACACCTGCAATAAAGGCAGTTAGATAAGCGTCTAATCTGGGCAAATTCTCAAATAATATGCGATTTAATATGTTTGGCTCCACTGTCATAGTACTCATACACACGCACACACACTAAAAGTCACCCACACACATGATTGCCGATAAAAAGTTTCATTGAGTAATGCGAACAGCTGACTAACTGTGCGTAGACTCACTCTCCACATGCGTACGCCACGATCAAACTCTCTCTCTCTCTCTCTCTCTTCCTCTGTCTGCCCCGCTCCCTTTCCTTCTCTGTTAGTTTCAGCCCTATTTAAGCGCCCATTCGCTTGTACACTCATAGTTTGAAATTAGGCAACGGTAAAAAAAACCATCGCTTGACTGGCCGCTTGGGAAAGTGGAGCACGAACGCAGCTGGCTGTGGGCAGAGACGCCGGCAGAGGCAGCGACGACAACGTCAGCGAGTCGCATGAGTAATGTGCACATTGTACGGGTTATTATTATATATATGTATCTACATATATATATATTTTTTTTGCACACTGAATGATGAATGCCAACCTTAAAAATCGTACGATCAGAGCCCAAAGTTCGTTAGGGGGAAGGTGCCACATTAGACAAAAAGAGAAAGAGAGAGAGTGAGACCAGCAACCGTTGCAAGTTTGTCTGCGCCACAACAAAAACAACTCATGAAAGTCATACGATGCCGATGAATGACGTGGCGCCTTTTAGATGTAGCGCTCAGGGTGGTGTGGAATGGAGGGGGCAGACGACGTCGATTTGAACGTCGTCACGCCGGCTATAGAACAAATCGATAGCAGAGCAGCTGTTGGGCGAATGCAATTGAATATGTGTGTGATCAGGGCAAGACAGCAAGCGGCATTATGTAAACAGCAAGGCAGAGCAGAGCCTTGGCGGCGGCACCGATAAAATATAATTAAAAACAAACCAAATTAAGCAGAGAGAAAATGCGATCGAGAGAGCGGACAGAAGAGTGAGCGAAGTTAGAGCGAAAGATTGCTGACGTCACGGGCAACGGCCGCCAATAGGCAGAAAGCCTGCCAGCGTCTTTTACAACAACAAATATTATTAAATAAAATATAGGCCAAATAACTTACAGCTTTGCTTCAAATTTCTTTCGGTTAAAAATCGATGACCTTTCGTTTGGATACGTTCTGTTTTGGTTTTCTTCTTTTTTTTTTTGTATATATGTTTTTTTATACTCTGTTTTTTTCTGTTCATGCGAAATGACGCACCACAAGTTAAAATTGTTTGTCTTTGCACTGTGCCTGAGTGGCAATTGGTAGCTTTCGTTGCTGCTTCACTTGGTTTTATTTGTATTTCCTTGCTTCTGCTACAATATAAATTGCAGCAATTAGGTTAAACTAATGCGTCCGCGTCTGTCCGTCGCAATGAAACGAATGGAAATCGCGCTCAGAGTGAAAACCGTATGTGGCGTTGCCACACTTTTAGTTAATCGCGCAATTAACAGTGCATTTATCGATAGCTTAATGGTCAGAACGCACCAGCTTCGTTTTGTTATCGAAATAACGTATATACTGAATTTAAAACTGTTTAGTTAGCTAGTTGTTAAAAAAATTATAAGAAAAATAAAGGCTATCTTCAGCGAGTCGAAGATTTTTAACATTTGCATGGCAGCTATATGACATAGTAATATTCAACTTGTAAATTTTATTAACATACTATGTGAGCAAAATGATAAAGTAGTATGTTGGTAGTAGTAGTAGATCATTTTGTGTGCAGTTCAAAAACATGTTAATGCATCTAACGTATAAATTTCATTAAGATACTGACTTGAAAATAAAGTTTTCCATACAACTTCTGAACCGATTTTTTCTATGGTAACTATATCAGTTGTCCGACTTGGCCGGTTATGATATATGTGCTGCCCAAAGAGGATTTATTATTTTGAGACTGCGTTTCGCTGCATAAAACAGTTTACAACGAAAATGAACTTTGCTTAGGTTTTTTTACTTCTATTATTCAGAATTGAAGTTTTCGAATTAATTCTAATTTTATTTGGTTATTTCGTTAAATTTCTATAGTTTTTAATGTATTTTTTTATTTTACATATTTATTTTAAATCCGTTTGTGTCTGTGACTGCATTTTTTGTTAGCACGTTATTCAAGTGTTCCTACAATTTGTCACTCAAATCTTTCGATATCACTCAATGAACGAAACGTTGTCTCATCATAATAAATCCTCTTTGACCCATTTTCATCCAACTAGGTCAAAAACTGAGGGACTTGTTTGCATATAAACATACGGACATGGCTATATCAACTGGGCTATTTGTCCAGATCAATAATACAGTTTATGGGGCCGGAGGTGACCCCATCAATTTCATTACATGTAGAAAAAGTTTAACTATCGACAGTGACCGGCGTATGTGTGCTTTTTGAATGCACATCTATTAAATTTGGGGAATATACGGAAAATAGACTTAAAATTAGCTTTGCCGGAATTATCACTTAGCAAAAATGTTTTATAGTTAAGTTAAAGTTTTTTGTTTTTTTGTTGTCTTTTTGTATATTTATTGACATTCAATAACTTTGTAAATTTTATATAGTATATATACTTTTTTGTTTTGGCTAAATGATATATAAAAAATAAAGCTTGATTTCAACATAAACACCATTTTCGTAATTTCAATAATATCATTAAATTGACAATATTCGTTTGTCACAGAACTAAAAATTCTTTGGTATTTGAACTAAACGAAAATCTATCCGATTGAAAAATAATTCACTAACATAGGAAAATTGACCAAGATATTTGGAATATGAGAATATCCTTAAGACTAAATACTCGTAGCTATGCAGTATTCATTATTGAAAAACATTATAGAATCCCTAAGAGTATATCTTTTGTTAATTGCACAAAATTTTCTTTGATTTTGTTTTTTTTTTTTTGTTCAACTTTGGCTTTACTTTTGACTTGGAACACTTGGCAAGCGTGTGGATGGCAAGTGATTCGATTTGGATTACGATTACGATAATTCGATTTGGATTATGATTACCATAAGGATTAGGTTTTGAAGGAGAACAAGTCTTCAGCTTAGATAAAACTAACAACATATTCGAGTTACGGAGATTCCTTAGGGGCATATATATGTATGAGTATTCTAGGTCACTGGTTGCAAATATATATCTGTGGGTGAGTGGAGTTAGGATATGGTTAATCCTAACACTGTGATGGAATGCGTATGCCCTGGGTTATGGAGTTCTCCAGCACAATGTGGCAGTCATCAAGCGGCTCCAGAATTTGTATGAGAAATGTTAATAGATTGCGGCGACGGAGAAAACTCTCCTCCTCGTATAACTCTTGGGTGACCTTTGTCAAGGCCATGGGTTTAATCAGGCGTGTCAATAGATGCTCCCTTAAAAATTATTATATTAAATCATTTCCCCACACAATTTAATTCAAAACTTACCTCAAGCTAAGACATATGAGCAGCTGAAACTTTCCATCTTTACCCAGTGTGCTGGCTGTGCAATTTATCTCATCCATGAGCTGCACATAGAGACGCCATATACTGGTTACCTCACGTCTTTGCAGGCTATTGCAGCTGCCATTGCTAAATGAGGAATCTAGGCTGGATGCCGAATCGTCCAGCTCCTGTTGCAGATTCGCTTCAAACAGCTCCTTAATTTTTGCTGTAAAGGACCCATCAAATTAGCGCGAAATAATTAGGAAGTGGTTAAGACATACTAAAGTAATCCCAGATGTACAAGTTGCGTCCAAAGAAACGCGATGAACGAAAACCACAAAGGAAGACCTGCTCCAGGCACTTGACTAGCCCATCATCGCCGCACAACAGATTCGTGAGCGTACCGACATCTCGATCTCGACTTGGCTTATAGTGCCACTTGACAATTACATTGACGCAGTTGCCCAGCTGATGTTGTATCTCCGATGGCGCCACACACTCTTGGCGCTGTACGCTTGGACTGCGGGTGCGCGGCGGCGTTCCTGTGGGAGGCAATAGTTCGGTACTCTTCACGCTGGTGAAGATGCGCTGTCCCACTAGCAAACGCTCCGTAGAATCATCATCGACGCCTTTACCCAACCAGCGACCACAGGGAAATCTAAAAGTTTCGTTTAATTAACATAACATAATTGAGTAAATTATATAGCGTTAAATTCAGGTGCGGCAAAAATAGGCTAACTATTAAACTCATAATGTGAAAGGCAAAACGGGCTTTTTTTCTCTTTCTAATAAGCATTAGTCTGCCTAGAGACAAAACATCGGTCTTTGGATGAACACACTCGGTTTAGAAATAAATAAAATAAACATATAACATATAAGTTATACATTAACAATTATACAGTTTTAATGAAACAGCCGATTCCAATGAAAATAATAATGAAACTTTCGAATAAAGTTAATTTGTGCTGCTTACGAGCTGTTCAGCCGGCGCCCGTTTTCTGCAGTCGAGTTTAATAGAGCGAAATTTCGTCTCTAGGCAGATTAATACTTTTTGACTACTGTCGTTAATGTCCCACTTAAGAAGGTTTATTCAGTTGGGACGTTATTTAGCATGCAAATAATTAGCATAATTGTTTCCTTGTGAAACCCTAACTTACTTGTAGGTGTGTCCGGTGACCTCATTACGCATGACCACCTGTTCCACTAACCATTTGTGGCTTTGCCCTGAATTGTCGTGTCCTATGCGCATGGTGGTTAACAAACCCAAATTTTTATACTAAAAAAATTAGATATTTATACTACAACTTGAAAGATAAACTCTAAAAAGCTTAGCTTACATGAAAGATAAACTCTAGCGATCCTTTGGGCACGGGCACACGTTGCGTTTCGTTCATTGTGCCCGAGATCATAATCCAAACATTGCTGGATGTGTGATAGGAGCCGTGTTTGCGTGAGGGGAAGATGACAACGCGATAGGGCAATTCTAAGCATGGACAGAGGTCAAGGGGAAATATATGTAAATATATTCATTGGCAAATCTAGCGTTAACCTACTCGTTGTGGGATAAATGTTGGTAAAACTAAAATAGTCCACGGTGTTGAGTGTCAGGAGATGGTAAAGAAACTGCTCCTTTTCCTCCTCGCAACGCAGAAAAGCGGAGCGCTTGTATAGGGAGCGCAGCAAGCCCTCATCGGAGAGCAGCGTTCGAAAGTGGCGCGAGAGCAGCTTCTTCTCAAGCGACAAGCGCACCCAGGCGCGAGTATAACCAATGTGTGTCTTGATGTCTGCCATGGCCAGCACGTTTCTAAAGAAAGTAGGGTATATAAGTGAAGAATACAATGATTTGATATATAACCTACTTGACATCGAATTCCAGAGACTCAGGCAGCGGACAGAGCTGTTCTAGACCCACAAACTTATTGCGATCACGTGATCGACTACGGTTTGGACTTGGTGGGCCATCAAAGTCCGTTTGGAATGTAGACAAGTCTGTAAAGTAATAAATAAATTAAAATAAATCTAAGAAAAGTGGACACTTGCACTCACAATCCATGCGTTTGCGCATAGCATTCCAGGCCAACGCTGGCGATGCACTCGCAATATTCATCTTGTTGCCGCTGGGACTACTGGAAACCGGCGTTATTGGTTCCACGCTGCATGTATTGGAAACGCCAGAATTACGTGCTTCCTGTAATTCTAAATAGGCCTGTAAATGAGCCCACAGAGCCGATTTGCCCTGCTTATTCTGCAGGCCATGTGACCAGATCTTCTCCAGTAGATCACACATGCTTGCTATTAGTGTATTCTCCTCAATGCCATCGCCCTTAAGACCCAAAGCCACTGCCTCATTGCCCATTTTTTCCAGCAGCATGCGCTTTGTCTTCGATTTAATGTCCTGCAAAAACGAGGTGCTTATAATTAAAGCATATAGTTGTAAGGATGTGATTGTTACCTTCAGCAGACGTTCGACAAATGTCCAGTTGGCTTGTGCTATCAATGCGGGACTCACATCTGCCGTACTTAAATTGGCCGAGAGTCTATTTAGTGCCAAATTGGAGTTGGAAATTCCACCTCCGCCGCCGCCGCTGCTGTTGCTGTTTGGCGGTTTCTGATCCAACGGAATATCCCGGGCGCGCCACTTGTTGCCATTCTTCACGCGACGTAGACTGTTGCCTCTATTTTTGGGATTGGTTTTGGTTTTGAATTTTTATGAAGGTTAGCGGCATGAGTTTGAAGTTTTAGTGAAATTTTGAGGAAAATAAAGATATGATAGATTAGAATTAGTTAAAGGAACTAAAAGTGGAACCAAAATGCAATCGGGAATTCGGGATAAATGTGTGTGCATGCGGTGCAAAAGAACAAAAAGGAAAAAAACCAAAATTGAACAACGGTTAACGTTATTTCTTTTGTTGAGAAATGCAATTTATTTGTTAAATAAATAGTTAATCAATAAATTAATGTACAAAAGAACAGAAGACACAAGCTAAATAACGATTAAGAGCTGCACTAATAACAGTACTACAATATAATATCAATATATTTCAGCTAGGGGCTAGGGGGATCGTGGCTGGGGAGTAGGTAAATGCTAAATGATTGGGCTAACAATTGGTTTGGGACGTGCTGTGGAGCATGGAATAGGGATAAGCAAATGAATTAAGTGCACAAAACGCTACCTCGAGGCGCACTCCTGATTCAACACGCCCTTCTCGAGCAGCGGAAAGCTGCGAAAATATGCGGCTCGATTTGATAGAATCTCACTTGGCGGCGTTACCTCAATGTCTATGCAATTGAGTCGCTTCTCGAAGTACTGCTGCGAATCCAGGCTAAGCACACACGGCTCATAACTGGTGGCGCAGATCATATTCTCGCCATGGCGGCGTCTATAAAATAAATATTAATTTCGTAATGTCTAAATTAAATATTGTTGCTTACCGGAGCAGCTTGATGCGCTGATCGAAGAGCTGTAGCTGCTCATCGGGCAGTGGCTCCCACATGGCCAGGATTTTATTGTCAATTAGAGTGGCAAACATTTGAGATTCAAGGAAGCGCGAGAGAAAGGCGCGATGATGCTCCGGTTGATCAGAGAGAAACGAGGATTTGTCAAAGTTCTGCAACGTTTCACGATTCGAGAGCCACTCGTCTTTGGCCTGATTTGGATATATAACGAAGTACTCATATGCATGGAACATATGCGCAAAACGGTTCAGAAATATCTCCCGCAGTGAGCTATTTATGCGCAAATCCTGATAGTACTGGTCCACTGCAGACAGAACAGGCTTTTCTGCGCGCCGCGATAACGATCCCATGCGCGAAGGCGGCAATGTAGCGTCTACAGCATCTACATCATGATAGATGCCCACCGGTGAGGAGGATAACGATAAGGTAGGGCTGCCCACTGGTGAACCAGCTGACTGAGCAGCCCGCATGCCACCCTTACGACGCAAATAGTCTGCTATGCGTGGCACATGATCTATTTTTGAAGGATGCGCCACCAAAGGCTGATAATCCACGCCGGGCAACTGTGCTGGCGAACTGCCAGCACCGGACAGCGTATAGACCGTCTCTTGTAATTGCTGGAAACGCTCTTTACTGCGTCGTGCCGCCTGCAAGCCGTTGGGAAGCGTGCAGCTAGAGATCATAGCATCGGTGCCAGCACGCGTGCCATAGCCATTCTTTAAATTGGGTTCATGGCTGCGATCGCGCTCTATTTCAAACTTGTCAAGCACTGAAATAATCTCGGCCATAAAGTCCATCTTGTGCGGAAAAACGGGCAATTCCTCGGGCAGCTGTATTTGCTTTTTGTCAATGTCCACAAAACAAAGCGCCGCCTCGCTGCCTATTTTATGCGCTGCCTCACATTCGGCATGTAGACCCATGACAAACGGCACAGGGGCATCCAGAAAATGATGCAGTGCAGCGGGCAAAATTGGTGCATATACATGAGGCCAAATAAATGGAAATAGCAACGAAGTAATACACTCGCCCACAATCATGAGTCTTTGGTAATCTGCAGGATAAAATTGATTAAAGTAATGCGAAAAAAAGTTTAAATTATTATCATTTACCTGTTGAGCGCAGCAGCACCTGACTCTCGAGCAGCACACATGTCAGCAATTGAATGACACACTCCACGCCCAAATAATTAAAGAGTAATCGCAGCGGAAAATCTAGCAGCGGCAGCTCTGTTGCCAGCAGAGGACGCTGCAAAATCAATGCAATTGCCGGCAAATGCGGCTCGCTGGGTGGCAAATAGATGCGTATTGACTTGCCAGGCTGAGGTAGCATCACTTCATACAGTATGTTATACACATAGGATTCGAGACTAATGCCGGCGCCTGGCTGACGTGGAAGACAACTGCAAACAAATAAAAAAATGTTCATCAGAAGAGTATAAATTTTTTTAATGAAATTCAACTTAACGAGGTGAGGTTCTCTCAAAGGAGAGACCTAAAATTTTCAGTGAATTACAATTATGAAAGTAATTACTGAGTTGGCTCTTTTACTCACCGGTACAAATTCTTGAGAAACATCTGGGCGGCAAAAGCGTATGGCGCTTGGCAGATCAGTGAGATGCTTTTGGCCACAAAGAGCTTATCCTTGCTAATGTCGTAGTAACTTTGTGCGGATTGCGGCGCGTGTCCAGCCACCTTAAAATGTCGCGGTAGAGATCGACTGACTGGACCATCCTGTTTAATCCTGCTCAGCGAATGCGTCTGTTGGCCATTTGAAAGCTCAGTTATGAACATCGATTGCAATGTGTGTATCGCTCCACAAATGTTTCGATTACGTATCTCCTCGTAGAAAACCAAGCTGAATCCATAGCACCGTTTGCCATCCTCTCGCGTCGTAGCAAACGAATGGAACTTTGGCTCAATGTTGTGCTTCTGAGTGCGAAAACGCAGACCCTGTGGCAGCGACAGCTGAAAGGGGAGACAAAAACGATAATGACCTCATTAAGGAGGCAACAATCGAATCTACTTATAAGACAAACAACTGCGTCATATTCAGTTCTAGATCTTCTGGAGATGGGCGCTTGTTAATTAGACGTTTACTTTGATATAATCGATTTATAAATATGTACATAAATATAATGAAATGCTTTCATTGTTTCATGCCTTAAACTTGTTAGACAGAAAATTGGGGAAAAAATAGGCATATATGTGCTCATCCAAAAGGAATTTAATTCGTGTATATATAATAAATATTTATTAAAATTTGTGTTTTGATTTTAAGTTGAAGCACACCCAATTCACTCGGTATTGCGAATGAATATGAAGAATGGGGAGAAATGAGTCTCGTAGACTCTGGAGCGCTAATGCAGTCGTACGTTATGGATTAGGTTAAATGTTATCTGTAAATGCTGCAAATGTTATAATAATCGCATAATTTATTAGTACAAAACAGAAGCACTAAGAAAGCTGCTCAAAACGAGCACATGAAAGTATACACTTGTAAACAAGCATTCATAATTTTGCCTTCTATCTTTTTATTCACGAGTTGCTGTTTATTGTATGGGAATTCTTTGCGATCAGTTCCCTCTACTTACGCTGTTCAATACTGTGAAACACTCGAGCTACAAACTAATATAATATAAATACTCAAGTAAAAATATGCCAAGATTTATATGATAAGCAGCGCGTGGCTAGCTGCTTATCGTCCGCGCCTGTGTCTGCTGCGACGTCGCCTCCGGCGTCATCGTTGGCTGCCAATGTGGCATCAATTAAAAGCAGACTATCCATACATACGCCTAGCCATATCAATAAGTGCTTGAAGTTCGTGAAGCATGAATTTCATATTTTTATATGGGGGAGTGAGTAGTGTAGGGACAGGGACAGAGCAACCAATTGAACTTAATTGAAGCGATGCTACGAAGACCTCACCCATACAACAAAAATGGAAATATGTACAAATGTTGGATGCCTACCATGCAAATGCCGTGAGCATCGAATGGATTCCAGCTAACATTTTCTGGATAATGGGCCAAAGGTTTGCTCTTGTAGGCGCGATCCAGCGGCGAACAGTGCAAATTGTCACCTGGCAAGTAAGTAAAACATTTAAATTTTCTTTAATTAAGAGCTGTATAGTATAATATACCTGCAAAGCGATCTGGCTCCAAGCCTGTATCCAGGTCCAAGCCACATATCACAAAATAGTCGGCAAACCGAGAGAACTGTGGATCAGCATCGCGTTTCAATTGATTTAGTTCCGATTGTTCGCCAGGTGAAGTTGGAGATTGCACCGAGAGTGCAGCTGTTAATGTTGTTGTAGCTGTTGGGTTGTTGCTGGCATTGTTAAGCATCAATTTGGACAGACGGCTGGCAACATTTTCACGCGTCGTCATAATTTGTTTGTTCGCCTTTCGATCGTCTTTCTTCGTTCGTTGTTTTTTGTTGCTCCAAATTGTACGTCAAACAATCGCCTCCATGTATGCGTGCCTCTCTCTCTCTTTTGTGTGAATTTATTTATATTATTTTCCCCGTTTTTTTTTTGTCTTTTGCCACTTTCCAATTTACACGGCGTCACGTCAATGTCCCTGGCCCTGCAACAATTTTTGTTTTGTTGTCTGCAATTATAACAGTTCAAATAAGTGTGTACACTTGTACATATATATGTATATACATATATGTATACATATATATATATATATATATATATATAAGTGTATTCATGTATGCAAAATTTTCTATGCCAATGGCACAGTTATCGTTGTCGCTGTGTTTCACCCCCGCAATCTCACTCTCTCTTTTCTCTAAGACGCTTCGTTTTTGTTGTTGCCTTGAGCTCAGCTGGTGCTCTTTTTTAAACATACAAAACACACTTGAATTTTAAACAAATAAAATAAATAGCAATCTATCGTTCTACTTAAAAGCACATTTCACATTTAATTTTGCAAAAATAGCACACAAAAAATTTGTATATTTCTTTTATTACCGTTGCTCGCAATTCGCACTTTCCAAATTAATTGTAATTTTGCGATTATATCAGTATCGATTGCTTGCCGATAACTTGGCTAGCTCAATTTTTCGATAAGTTTCGATAACTGGTTCCTTTCTTGTTTGGTTACTTATTGCAATACAATAAAACTCTAGCAGCTGACTTATGTTTACATTTTTGATTTCTAAATTTTGTAAATAAATAACAATTAGTTTGCAAATGCACAAATTTTCATGGGCAGTAAACTCAATAGAGATGTTGTTGGAACTACAAATATCTGAGTGTCTTTTTTAATTAACATTTTTAATTTAATTAGTAATAACATTATAATGTTGTACATTAGAAAAAAACTGTCTTTGTCTTATCTTCAGCTGATATTTATTATTTTACTTCCCGTTTTGACAAAATTAAGAAGATATTGAATAAAATGTACATTTTTAAAAACCCCTCATTGGAGTTATCGAATTTTGGTTTCAAATATTAAAGTATCGCAACACGCTGCTTAATATCGATATACGCAATATTAAAAAACAGTTGATGTGGATACACTGGCTGTCGTGAAACGTGAAAAAAGTTCTAAACTGTTTTAATGTGTGGCGACATTGTCGCATATTTAATAAAAAGCTGGAGAACGGCGAACGAAAAAACACATTTACAGCTAATTTAAGCTTGATCGAACAAGAATTTGTTTATAATGTTGGAGTCGATATTGAGTTGTTTTTAAAAAAGCGTCTGCACAGTGGGTAAGAACTATTTAGAACTTAAATGCCACGACTATGTATGTGTGGGTGTTGTGGGTGTGTATTATGTATAGATGATTTTATATGCGAGTGCTTGCCTCTGTGCGTATTTTTTAAAAAATTTTTTTTTTGTGCGTGTGTGTGTTAAAGCTCCAGTCAAACCGGCAGCAGTTGGCAGCAACAACAACAAAAATTATAACAAAACTCCTGATGTGACATTCGACCCAAAAATTGTGACTGCAACAACGCGGAAATATGCAACATAGCAACAGCAACGAAATGTATGCCCCATTGCAATATTACCGGTTTGCAAATGCCACAAAAATCGAGTTTTCCCAGCTGCCCCACACAGCAACAAAAAAAAAACAAACAACAACAGCCACGATGAAGCATGCAACTTTGCTTTCCGCATTGCTTCGTTTTTTTTTTAGAGCTCGTAACACGGTTTTTGTGCCGTTTACTCTTTACCATGCAATACGCGTTTAATAAACAATTAATCGCCTTGCTATAAACAACAGCGACGCGCACCATCAGCAATTTATTATTATTAAATTAAATATTACACGTACATTTCTATTTTTGTACAGACATACATATGTCTATATATATATATATATGTATATATGTATATTTATTAGATAAATGTTAATTGTTACATTGCGCTGTTATTTTTGTTGTGTTTCTGTTTCTTTGCCGCATTGCATAATAATTTACAAGCCGTGCTTTGCGTGCTTCTTATTGTCCGTCTTCCACAACTCGTCATCAGTGTTGCCAGACTTGAACACAAAAAAAGCTAATAGCTTAAATAGCTAGAAAAAAGCCATATATTTACTTTAATTTATAAAATCAACAATTATACCAATTTTAAAATATAAAAAGCCAAATACATATATATAAAACTTTCATCGATAAAATAACCAAACTAAATATTAAAAGAATATTGTTTGCATTAAAGTAACTTTAAAAATACTATTAAAATATATTAATACTTTAATTTATAAAATAATAAATTAAACATGGTGTAATTGTGTGCTTTAACAACAAAAAATAATTGAAATAAAAAAGGAAATATAATAAATTAAACTAAATTTTATAAGAATATTTAGTGTGGATGCCACTAGTTCTGATTATTCGAAAATTGTATGTGTATTTTAGAATTAATCAAGTGTTAAATTAGATTTTAGGTTTGTTATTTTTTATAACTAAAAAATAATATAAATAAGAGCTTAGCCTCCATTTTTCTACTTGGTTTTGTTGAAGCCATTATTGTTTTAGCAATGAGATGATGACTTTTTTTGACAGTATTTATATGCATATGTTTTTAAGATACTTCACTACTAGAACCAATTGCTGTTCTCTGTAATCCTTATCTGCAAATCGCAAATATGTTAATAAACATATGTCCATAAACAGATTAATATTAAATAACTTGTGGTTAAAAAAGTAGCCAATTAGCCAATGAGTAAATTAATAATTCACAATTCTAACTAAAATCCAATTCGTTTTTTTCTTGCTAAGTATAGCTAGTTCAAGCTGACAGCAATGTGCAAGGTAGTGATTAAATTCAATAAGTAAATAATTAACAACTCTAACTAGGAGCAAAATACTTTTTCAATGCTAAATTTAGCTACAAAATAATTAAACGGTCAGCACTGCTCGTGTCGACCTGTTACCTAGAGATAGAGGGAGACAGAAACACAACTCGTTTGACCATTTTTTTTTTCGTCGTATACATGTATTTCTTCTATTACAGAGTGCTGCTCTTTCCACCTGTAAACAATTATCGCCGTTATCTCATCCATCAAACATGTGAGAACTATCGCCAGCAATACGATCTTTTGACGTTTTCCGTGGGTCAAGGCCCGCATAGACGCACAGTGGTCTGTTTTCGCAATCAGCTTATCGATCCACACGGTTTTGAGGCGTGAGTGTGACTCACATTAATTGAATTTCATTATTATATTATTCTAATAAAATTCTAACTGTATTTTATAGGCGTACACAGCAACATCAACAGCAGACAGTAAAAAGCTGGCGCAGTAACGGTAGAAGCAACAGCGCCAGCAGAAAACGAGAAACGGAATTGTGTAAAATGGGCGTAAAGAAGCAAATCAGCGAAACACCTTGTAAGTATCGATACATTTACGGTATTCCGTTTATTTATTTAATATGTTAATTTTATCAAACCGAAGATTTTAAGTAAACACTTAGCTTTATTTAAAACTAATAATAATAATGGAAAATATAAAAGCCACTTTCCTGAATATAATTTCAAATTGCAAGAAACCCGACGACCCAGATAAAATCCAACCAATATAAATTTATTACATATTGATATAAAGCTAAATAAAAATGACAAGAAGTATTACTATACTATAAAAATCGATTTTCTTTTACCTAATTGTTTCTTTGTTTTTGATAGTTTATGTATTCTAGTATTCTAGATAGTAAATAAATAAATAGCTACAAAATATGAATTTATTTAATGAATACACAATTAATATGAATTCAGGGAGTACCACTGTGCATTATGCAAATACATATGCATGTATGGTATTTATGTACATATATATGTTCAAAAATATACAATAAAAGCTGGCACATTTGGCAAGCTTGAAATGTTTGCAAATAGACAAGGCGAAAACAAAGAAACCCAAAAACAAAACAAAAACCAATTAATTATAGGTGCGAGTGTGTGTGTGTGTGTGCAAACAACTATAAATAAAGCCAAAAGACGCCGGCGAACGTTCGTTTTGTTCGGGTCACGCAGCTTGTTCAAGGTCGCCCTCTTTCGCGAGCAGCGAGGTGCTTTTCGGGTTGCATCATACACTTCAAGCTCTCCCACTCCCGCTCTCTGTCTCTCTATCACTTGCTTTTTTCCACTCTCTTTCTGTCGTACGCTTACTTGTTGCGTCCTGTCTCAGC
This sequence comes from Drosophila repletoides, assembly GCA_018150835.1. NCBI lineage: Eukaryota > Metazoa > Arthropoda > Insecta > Diptera > Drosophilidae > Drosophila > Drosophila repletoides. Next base: position 4,297,896 of record JAECWQ010000231.1, read on the forward strand.
CAGCCATGTTGATGTTGACATTCACGAAGCAGCGCGCAAAGCGTACGCACATAAAATTAGGTCAACATTAGTGAATATTTTGCCTCTATTTTTTGTTATTATTTTTCTGAAGTATGCATATACACACTTTTTGCCAAATGCGTTGCTTCACCTGCTTTGCTAATTACCTCTCTCTTTTCTTCGCACACACACACGCACAGTGAGCAAATCGAACTCTGTGGACCTCTACAGGCCGCCCGCGCTTAGAAATAACAGTACCGAAGAAGTAATAGCAACAGCAGCAGCAGCTGTAACGAATGAATTGCTAACAGAATCAACTCCACAAATAGCAACAACAGCAATTGCAACTGCAATAACAACAACAACATCGCCAACTATCTCTATCTCAACCGCACACAAAACGTCACCGCCCAGGTAAGCAACCAAAGCCATTTTGTAATATAATATAATATAATATAATATAATATAATATATATAATATATGATTAAAAAAAAAAATAAAAATATCTTTTTATTTGAAAAATTACAATTTCAAAATAATAATTTTTTTTTTTCATTGTAACAGTCCAATATGAAATGAAATTAACTTTTTATTGTATATCATTTTTATTTTTATTTTCAAAATCTTATATAAAACAACTTATAAATTATAAATCGTAAAAATAATTTTGGAAATAACTGATTAACTTATGTTTTGCATTCATTTTATGGACTCACTATTCGTCTGTATTTACGAAATTCTGTATGTGTTAATCGCTGAGCATTCGTTTTTTTGCTTCTGTTTTGATCTTGTGTTTCGTAGAGAGCACCAGCAAAGCAGCGCTGCTGCCGCTGCTACAGCTGCTGCTGCTGCTGCCGCTGCTGCTGCTGCCGCTGCAGCAGCAACGCGCCGTGAACGTCGCCCCGATCGAGCTGTTTATGTGCCAAGGGCACGACGCAGTCAAACAACACCGCCGACAACAACAACAACGATGCCAACGCCGACGACTTCAACGTCAACATCAGCAGTGGCAGCAGAGCCACTGGCAGCGGCCCAGCTGCAGCCACTGGAAACGCAGCCACCAGTTGTAGATACAAACCCGTCAAAGACAGACGACGATAGCAGCAACGTTCAGCACGCAAAAACCAAGAAATCGAAATCGCGCAGAGAGCGCGGCAAGAAAACACACAGTAAACCCATTGCGGAGGCAGCTACTCTGCTTGTGATTGCGCCCAGCGAAAACCAATCGAATCCACTAACGGCTATAACACCAACACCGCCAGACAACCACTGTGATAAGGAGGTGATTATCAATATTTCGCTACTCTGTGGCCCTGTACTCTCTTTATAGAGTAAAAAGAGCATATGAAGTTTCTGCAAATTGTGAATAAGACATATATATTCTTGAGCAGAAACAAAAATCGAATTGAATGTCTATTCAAACTCTTTCAGCTATACATACATATATAACCGTTCTTTCCTGTATTTTCCTATAGAATTCAGCCATAAACACAGATAAAGTAACAATGTATAGATTAGCTTTATTGAGATAGATAAAGACTTTTAAACAAAAAACAAACATTGACTTCTGCTATTTGAATAATTTAAAAGAAAAACATTGTTTTCTACTTGTTCTGAAACTGACACAAAAATACTGCGTTCACCAAAACATCTGTTTTTAAACCGTAGCCAAACTAACGAACCCTTTTCTCCAGATAATGGTCGGCGCCCAGCGAACAAAATCAGGCCATGGCAGCAAAACCCAAAGCAACTCCAAACAGCAGCAACAGGCACAGTCACAGTCGCAGACGCTACGCATTGAAGATGCAGCTCTGCCGCGTCCAAACAATGTGGCAACGTCGGAGGATATGAATAAATGTGATAATGAAGTGCGCGAGCTGCAGCGAGCCTCCAAGGTAAGTCTAATCAATGACGGATTTAACAAACAACAAATACTTAAACTGAATTTCGTCATAGGAAATAAATCGCAGTAATCGTCGCATCATGAAACAAACCTTTGTCTCAGACGTGCTGGAAATACCCGAAAAAATTGAAACAGCATCGAAGGTCAATGCCGCACCACAACCAGCAGCAGCAGCAGCACAACCAGCAGCAGCAGCACAACCAGCAGCAGCACAACCAACAGCAGCAGCACAACCTGCAGTAACATCAGCACAAGAGGCTGCGACAGCAACAGCGACCGTTACAGCGCTTACACCACCTGCTGACAGCACCACCGAAGATGATGAAGAAAATGACGATGACTGGGAGAACATGTTCGATGAGAGCGGTGATTGCCTAGATCCAAAGATTCTCCAAGAGCTCACTGAATCCGTTGGAAAGTGCAAAATAGAGTTACCTAAAATGGATTACACCGTGCGTAGTTACTAAAAATGTTTTGAATAATATTCATTTCCATATATATTTTAATAGGTTTATCACATTAAGCAATCGCTACTCAATGAGGAGGAGTTCCCTCATGTTTTGGAGATCTCTAATTTTCCAGTGGAATTCAAGACAACAGACTTGTTAATGCTTTTTTCGCAGTACAAAGGATCCGGTTTTGACATTAAATGGGTAGATGATACACATGCCTTGGCCGTCTTTAGCAGTTCTCGTATTGGTGAGTAATAAGACCGTTTTATAAGTTATCAGCTAGTTTTAACCGGCGCTGCCCGGGACAATATTAAACAAGTACAGTTTTCAGCCTGTGGACTTTTCAAAGTCGTTCAAAAACAAAAAAGTGTGTTTTTAATTGGATCATTGAATGATTTGACCAAATTTTATCTTCGTATTTATTACCGTCTTGGACTGTCCATATATGAAGGAATCCATCAGTCAGTGAGAAGAAAGAGTTTAATATATATAATTTATCATATGAAGTGTGTATATGCTAACGAGACTTACAGCTTTTTATCCGTCTGTTGTCCACTTTTGGGAAAATATAAGTTTGAGCAAACTTGTAACTGGTTCAATTTATAGTACTTTAAAATATATATTAAATGGAAAAAATAGTAGAAGCCTAACCGAAACCGAAATATTTCCTTCCCGATATAGTTTGGACTCAAAATATATTTTAACGCATCTTTCATCCAACTTTTTTATAAAGTTTATAAATATAAAACTATTAACGCAAGGCTATCTACGGCGCGCCAAAGATTATATACACTTGCAAAGCCATTGTTTCTATGGCAGCAATATAATGTAGTACGATCTAAATCAAAATTTCTATGGGAGCAACATCAATTGTCTTATACGAAAACTTTTGAACCGATGTTTCTATTGGATCTTTATGTTAGGTTCCGACATATGTGCAGCCCGAAGCAAAATACCTACCAAATTTCTTTCACCTAGCTCAAAAACAGTGACTAGCTTGCATATAAAAAGACGCACAGACGGACATGGCTTTATCAATTCGTCTCGTCGTCCTGATCAGTAATATATATACTTTATGTGGTCAGTGAAGCCTCGTTCAATCCATTACACATTTCGTGACAGTGATACCTTCTGCTAGATAATATAGAAAAATCATATATCGAAAATCATAAAAGCTGTTTGCAGGTTTACGAACCCAACTGACAGTTACATATCCTTTCCCAAATGGATCTACTTTAGTTAATAAGTTGTAATAAAAAAATATAAATCTTATTGATAAAAATTGTGATATGTTAAAATAATTATGTAATACATTCTACAGCTGCTGAGGTACTGACCATGGGCCATCCATTTGTCAAGTTGAGACCACTGGCAGAGGCGACACTTGAATCCCGTCTAAAGGCTAAAAAGGCTGGCGCAGTCTCCTTACAGCCTTATCGACAGCGTCCGGAGACTTGCACGGCGTTGGCGCGACGTCTGGTATCAGGTGCGTTGGGTGTTAAGTTGCCCACAGCTCCAGAGGAACGCGAGAATGAAAGGCGTGTACTACGTGAAGCCAAAGGTATTGGAATTGCAATTAATAATTAACTTGAATTTATTTAATCTGTCTAATATTTATTTCCAACAGAACGCAAATTGTTAGCTGCCAAACAACGGGATGAGGTCTGGGAAAGCTAGGTCTAGATGCATTTTTGGTGGCATGAGCTCTGCTCATGCATTCGTACAACTCTCTCTTTCTCTCACAATAATTTCTCAATCAAAGCTAGTACTATAACTAAATGATAATTTTTATTTAAAATGTTTTCGCTTTTTGTGCAATTTGCATACAAAATTTTGCTCAATTTGTCGTAGTTTTAGAATGATCGATGGTGACGATCGAGAAATGTCAACAGAATATGTTTGCATGTGCATACCACATATATTTATTTGTCGTAGCAAGTAGCCGTATCTGCATAAAATGAATACCTATGTTGTTTTAACTCCAAGCGAAAAAGCTAAAAAATTGTATTTATAAGCGCAAGCAATTTATATAAATGTATATTTTAATAAAGTTTATAGCGCATAAGAAGAATTAGGAAAGGTGTATATGCATATAATTTCTCATGGCGCGGAAGTAAGGCCATGGCAATGACGTTCAAAATTGAGAACGATAAGTGTTATCGAACCGACGGCCTGGCCTTGTATACGTGCTATCGATACTTATTTACTAGTGATGAGTGATTGCCAAATCCGAAATAAATATACAAAAAAATGTTGAAAAACATTAATTTTTAGCCTGATAGTGAGTTTAAATAAATTATCGATGTTCAAACTACGAATTAATCAATAAATTTAAAAACAATTTTTTTTCTTAACTGAATACTTGTATTAATCGAAAAACTATCACGATAGGAAACGAAAATATAACGATGTTTTATATATCGGCTCATCGCTAGCCGGCAAAGTTATTGCTTCAGCATTTTGTTTGTAAAAAGAGGCAAAAACAACAGCGCCTTATTAAAAATAAAACATATTATTCATAATAAAAAGGTAACTGCTGTGTAAATAGGCTAAACAGATTCAAAATTCTTTGAATGCGGAAGAAAGAAAAAATTAAATGTCATTGGCTTTGCTTGTCTCAGTTGAAGTTGCAGTTCAATTTCGATTGACAGCTAATAAAAATATATATTTATTATGGTAGTAGCACTTTCTGTGAGCGTATTAAATTGATAAGGCTAACACTGCCACTTATCACAACTCGTTCCAACCACCCCCTCGGCCAACTTTCAATCAATCGTTCTGCAGAGTGGCGGATGTGTAGACAAATTTGACTGCGTGGCTAAAAGTGCGTTTACATTTGGAGCGTGTGTTGCAGAGTATAAGTGGGCGTGTTGTGTGTATATGTGGATGTAGTCCGCGTGCTAAGCTCTGTGCAAACATGTTGACATAGCTAATACAAATACAAATACACGTGTCCTTTATTTACAGCTCAAAAACAGCATCAACTACAGCAACATCAGTCATAGCAGTAGCAGTGTTAACATGACCAGTTACTTGTGCGGATATTTAACAGTCCTGCTGTTAATTGCAGTAAGTGGCATCGCCGAGGACAATGAATCCTGTTATTCATTTGCGGGAGGATCTGTTTATCCCGCTGGGGAACCCAAGGGCGATCATCAATTGCAGTACACAAAGGCAGTCAGTAAGTGAAAAATTTTCAATTAAAAAAAATACTGTAACCGATTAAATCTCCATACTATTACCGAATCTAATATTAGTTTTTTAATAACAGAATACGTAAAAGGCACCGACTGAATATACAGTCGCAGTCGTTAACAGATTTTGCCCTGTAACCAACCCTGGATCTTTATCAGCATGACTAGCATAGGCTTTACACAACAGGTTCCGCGTATTGTGTACAATTATAATCGATCTTATATTATAATTTGGGCAGAACTTTCTCTCTTCTACTTGAAATCTTCTCTTTTAAATTATGTCTGGGAAATACCCGACCTTTAACAGTTGTAATGATAGCTTCTCTATCAACATTTTTTCCCCAAAGGTTCGGAGTTTTTCCGGGTTTCATTTTCTTTATTACTTCATAGCTTCTTTCTTTCGAAATTTTTCTTTTCTCTTCTATTTTTATTCTTGGTCTGATTGGGGGTTTTTTCGGGGCTTTCTACAATCCGTAGAACAAATGTAGGACCTTATAGTTTTATTTTTATCTTTTATTTACTGCCCGTAGAAGATTTATATCTGAACGCTAGTATTTAAATTTTTTGTATAATGTTGGATTGTAATAATAATGGTAAAGTCGACTTTAAAGAAATAAAAGATAAGTTGATATGGTCATATCCGACTATTACTAAGCAAATTATTCTCTCAGTTTTTGAACTTCGACAACTATCATATCATACAGCTGCCGTAGGAACAATTGGACAACAAAAGATAGTTTTGTTTTTCAAATTTTCCTGATGAAAATAACAAGATAAGATAGATATAAAACTTATATATATAGCTGCCCTACGAACAATTGGTCACAATTTAAAAAAAATTATTCCATTCTGCTAGGGTTTGGTATTCTTCGATACGCCGAAGATAGTTTTAGTTGTAAAATGCAGTGATTTCGTGCTAAAATATAATTCCATTTTTATTTGCTTTCTTTTCGGTAGTTTCAAAGCCAGCACCTCAATTTGAGGCTACAGCTGTGGTCAACAAAGAGATTGTACAGCTCTCGCTCTCACAGTATCTAGGAAAATATGTTGTGCTGCTCTTCTATCCACTGGATTTGTAAGAATCATGAAAATCTTAAGCCTGCATCATTTATTCATATTTTTCCATTGTGTTTGCAGCACTTTTGTTTGTCCCACGGAGATAATTGCATTCTCGGATCGGATTGCTGAATTCCGTAAGATAAATACGGAGGTAATTGCAGCGAGCGTTGACTCACACTTCACCCATTTGGCCTGGATAAATACGCCGCGCAAGGAGGGTGGCTTGGGCAGTGTAAAGATACCGCTGCTGTCCGATTTGACGCATAAGATTAGCAAGGATTATGGCGTTTATCTGGAGGCCAGTGGCCATGCCTTGCGTGGTCTCTTTATTATTGATCAACGTGGCGTTCTGCGCCAGATAACGATGAATGATCTGCCCGTGGGACGGTCAGTGGATGAGACTATACGCCTGGTACAGGCCTTCCAATACACTGATACTCATGGCGAGGTTTGCCCAGCTGGCTGGCGACCAGGCGCCGATACGGTTAGTGAACGATAATCTGCGATTTTCGCACCATCTAAATTATTTTTCTTTTGCAGATTGTGCCCAATCCGGAGGAGAAAACAAAATACTTTGCCAAGAACAATTAAGCAGCACAGAAACCCAATGATTAACATTTCCATTTCATCGAAGAATAGTATCAACACTAATAGAATTCCATGGTTGCTTGTACATATACTATATGCAAAGTGTAAAAGAAGAGAAATCAAATTCATTTTATATAAAATATAATTCCTTTTATTATACATTTATGTATGTAAAGAAGAGATACAGCGTAACTAAGAGTCGGTTCAAAATTTATGAATTATTTAAATGTAAATGGATGCAAGTAACAGTTTTTAGTCCCAATAACGTTAACAATTGGTTTTCTTTCCTTTATGGTTTAAGTACATACAAAAATAGCTACTAGATATACATACATATAAGTACTCGAATCTGGAGATAGTTGAGGTATACTTATGAAGGGCGGGCTAAGGTGGACTTAAAGTGTATAACAACAAGGACATCTTAAGGCACTCTTTCTCGTCTTTTTCTTTGTTCGTTTGTTTCTGTGTATGTGTTAGGTGTGTGCGTAAGTCAGTATGCGTTTAAATGCCAACAGAAACGTCGGTGTCGGATAACATAGTGAGTTTCTATATATATAATATAGAGTATATAACTGAAGAACTCTATAAGCTAAAGTGCATAAAGATGAATGCAAAATATATGTTTGTGCGCACAGTTACAGTGCCAAGCAAAAATGCTTATCAAAATGAAAGAGATAGCGAATAGGGGCGAGATTCTAATTGTTTGTTTGCACATAGGGGAGATTCCGACAATGGGTTTTTTTTTGTTAAAATTCGAGTAGCATGAACTTAAAAGATAACGACGAGGCCTAAACTAAGCAGTCGATTATTAAGATGGATAAGCAAATGCTTGCCTATTGTTCGTAGAAGGCAATGTCCTGTAAAAAAACATACAACTCAATGAGAGAGATTTAGTCAAGACAAAAATAAACAATAGACTCACGATTAAGAAAACGGCTGCAAAGAGCAATGCCTTCATGCGGACGTCCAGATTAAGCGGAAACGTGGCGCTAAAGTAATCGGCATCGGTGAATAACTCTCTGCCGAGTCCGGACCATTGCTTGGTTATTTTGCCGATTTGTTCGTTGTTTACGCTGAATACCTAAAAAAGCCGACCGGAACAAACAAAAACATTGCATTAATCAGGCACATCTATATACATACATATTAATGTTTACACACTCAAACAGAATTCCAGATATACTTTACTTAAATATACATACACTTATAATACATACAAATATGCTCGCTTGTAGGAGCTCTACCAATTAATTCGAATTCTACACAAGACGGCAGTCAGGCACAGCGATATTATGACGTCATCTGTTGCTTTGATAGCATCCATATATGTATTTTGATTTATGCAGTTGCGTAGCCCCAAAAATTCAAAAACCCATACTTCAAATATTTTAAATACTTATATTTAAATAGAAGAGAAGAAGGCAAGAGAGATGAATAGAAAATAATAAATTTTTTCAAAGTTTTCAATAGCTTTCATAAAATACCCAATTCGTTACCTCACTTTTAATTAAAATAACTAAATTACTGTTGAATACACAGCTATAAAGTTATATCGATTGTATCGATTTTTTAAATGAATAATCGATTACTTGACAGATCTTTCTGTGATTTCTATCAAACGACCCTGACAACCACAACGCGTCTGACCCCTTTTAAAAATATGACTAATGACCAAGGCGCCACTGATTTTATCTGTTGCTTCATACACTGACCTTCATGTTGGTGTCACTGAAGCATTTCCATGTACAGGCGGGACCCTCAATGTGAAGGACAACATCGCCAAACGAGTTCTTGATGAGGAATTTCGGCTTGAGGAACGTACAGACCTGCTCGACGGTTCCAATAACCTGTCCCGGTGGTGCAGAAACCTCCACAATATTCATGCAATTGGGGAAACAGCAGAGAATATCGCAGCGAAATGGACGCGTCAGGTGTAGTACCTCATTTTGAAAGTTATCCAAGATTTTCATCTCAAAGGGACGAGATCTGCCCAAGAAATTGCGGCTTAAGCAATCACTCTCTTCATAGGCAAAATAGACATTCTGCCCTAGAGAGTTCTTCACCTTGAAGCGATTCTTTGACTCGAAACCCGTGAGAAGCTCCAGCTTCTCAATCTTCTGGGAGACCAACAGCTGGTCGAGGACGGTTAAATATTCGAGGCCTTGGGGGCAGTTGGTGCCCACTGGAATGCTCATCCATGGCTCTTAAAACAAACACATAAAAAAACGTAATTTATTATTTTTAAATTTGAATTTTTAAATAAATCTTTTTGGCAAACGCCCACAAACACACAAACACAAACACACGCACACACACAGACGCACGCGCGCCATATACAAAATATAACGATAATAATAACTTTGTATACATATATATTTATTTATTCATTGTTTTGTGTGATAGTAGTTTAACGCTTACCAGGGCTAACGGCATTTCCGCCTGCTGCAGCTGGTGGCACATCCTGTGGCACCTCTTTGTATTCCTTCATTTGCATCATTTTTGTAATATTGAAAAAATAAAAAATGTATATGAATTCTTTGAAGAGCAGAAAAGCAGCAAGGCCAGAGTTGCAGAATAATCGATGGCTGGGTCGACAGCAGAGATATCGATAGTCTACTACGATTTGCTTATCGACAGCATTTGTAGAACAATCAAGAAGGGTGCTCCATTCCCTTTTCATTTATTGATGTGGAGAAATAACGGTCGCCATATATAGTTTGAAAACAACTTTGAATTTAAATTTAACTTGAAATTGTTGAAAAACATATCAATACTTATATTACAATTGAAAGCGCTGCTACAGGCAGATACGTTTTAGTTATTTTGTATTTATTTATGTAATGTCAAACAGTAAACGCATAACGAAATTCAAATTAAATCTTAAATAATTTATAAAATTAAAGAAAACAGTTGACTTTTAAATTAAATAATCCATCACTCTTAATTATGTAGATGCATACATGCATACATATATTTAAACTTATATATGTACATTTAAGGGCAATGAAAAATTATTGGTTCCCGGATTAATTCCAATGCGTGGAAAATTTGATTTTCAGGAATTATATCCTTATAGGAACGTTTGATCCTAACGGCTGTTTTGTTTTGTATGAAAGGTAAATATTAGAGGTCAGCTGAGATTGCTGCTCAACAGTTGCGCCACTGCTGGCGTTTATTTGGTTTTGCTGAACGCTGCCAGTCACACTATGAATCAGCTGCTTACATTTTTTGCTAACACCTCAACAACTGCACAACAGTTGTGTAATACCACTGCTTGCAAGCAGTTTCTGCCAGTATCATAGCTGAATATCGTCAGTATGAAACTGTTTTATCGATGTGCATTTTATGTTATCGTTACAAACGTATCGGACTAGCACAAAACAAGTGAAGAAGAAGCGTGAAAATTTGATGTGCAAAAATTTTTTTTGAAACGAATTTCATATATATTTTTATTGATTAATAAAAGTAAAAGTAGAAGTAAAAGTGCCGTTGCCGTTGACGCTGTTGGTGTTGGTGTTGGCACAGTTGCTGCTGGTGCAGTGCAAAGACAAAAACCCAAAAAGGAAAAGATAATATAACTAAATTCTAGCAGCAGTAGCGCAGCAGCAGCCGTCAAACTGGAGCGGATTCCGGAGTATTTGCGCGACACGGTCGATTGGCTGATGGGGTAAGTAAAGGCTGAAAACAAAGAAAAACAATGCTAATTTTAATAAATATATAGTGCAATGACAAAAAGACGTTGCGTCGTTACGTAGATTTCTTTTTTTGTGTTTGTCTTTTATTGTCCTCTGCGCCTTTTACTTCGTCGTCATTTGGCATTTTGCCAATTGGCCTCATTTCTCATCTTCTCTTTTTCGTTTGTCTCCCAACCCCTCTCTTGTCTCGTCCGTCCCACCAATACTTCTAATCGCCTCTGCTCCTGCTATTGTTGTTGTTCTTCACTCTGCTTCTTCTACTTTTTGTTATCGTTTGCCCTGCAAAATCGATTATCGATTTCTCAAATGTCGCAAGTGTTTTGATTTCACACACACACGTATGCGAATCTAGCTATATGTTGTGTGCTTTTTGTGCACTCTGCTTCCTCGTCCATTCATCAAGGCCACTGCATTTTTCGTCTACATCTTCGTCTCTCACACTTCCTCTCGCTCACTCATTCGCCCGTTGCCTTTGTGCTTGACTTCATCTCTTGTTTATGTTTCTACGCATATTTGTTGTGCGCAGCGACGACGTCGACGCGGCAAGATAAGAGCAGCCGGTTTAATGAACTTGCCAATTTCCTGGCATTTTTTAATCAAACTATGCAATAAAAGCAAACATATTTCCAAACAATTAATAGACATTATGCTATGTAGGGCATTTTCTGCTACAACTACGTGACACAGGGTATGTCCTAGTTGATCAGCTATTTGTAATAGTAACTTTTTATATGCCGCAGTTGAAGCAGTCTAACAGCTATTATCAGAAATTGCAACTTTATTTGAAGACTTATGCAGAGTCAGTCAATATAATCTTATTAGTGAGACAACAATGAGTAGAGCAGACCTAAGTTTTCTTATAAACTATCTTTATATTAATTATATACTAATTATTACAGAGTATCTCGCACTCGATAACTATCTGCTGGTAATACGTATTTAGGTAAAATGGTGAAAAATAAGGGTTCTTTGAAAAAGAAAAAAGTTTTCTTTACAACCACTTTGGACCGCTTGTTTCTATGGCATATGAATGTATATACGCGTGCAACCAAAGAAAGGATCCATACCAAATTTCACTCAGCTCCGAAAACCAATTCACTAGAAACACAGACGGACGGACATGGCTATATCAAGTCGACTCATCGTCCTGAACAATAATATAAAAATATAATGATATACTTAAAGAAGTCCGAGACGCCTCCTTTTATGCATTACACATTTTTGACAAAGTCGTAGTACTATTTGCAATTCTATAAACAACTTTATTTTAAGGTTATATATCATAATAAATATTCTCTTTTTTTATAGTCAGACTACAATCTATTATTAGTCAGACTACAAATAATATGGCTATATGCTTTAGCAACTTTTGAATTTAGCCGTATAAAAAAACCTATTTCCGGCTGTTACATACGTTGTGTGTAACTTAGTATACTCGCTTTATCCGTTATAGAGTATAAGAATCTTAAATGAAGTGGCAGTTCATCAGCTTTTTTGTTGGAAAAATCAATTAGCAGCTATATTAAGATTACTGAAAGTGTATTTAAGTGCACATATACTATAGGGTTCACTAGGCAACAGATTGGAAAATATATTTAAATATATATATGTATTCATATATGCACATATGTATGTACAATCTGCATATTTGTATGTATTGGATGAGCCCTCGGTTGAACTGTCGCCAACTGCGAACAAGTGGGGGTAGCCTCGGCCTTGAGGCACACTTAGCACAACTCTAATTGAATTAGACTAGCGGGGGAAGGCACAAAAGAGAAAGCGCGTCACAAGTAGAGAAAAACATGCAAAAATGCTAAAGTCGAGCGTGTACGACTAGGAAATACGCTATACCTATTGCAAGGAGCTCTAGATTTTCCAACTTTTCTATATGGAAAATAGTTTATTGAATAACTTCCATCTTTTACTACCCGATAATCAAGTAAACAAGGAATATATATAAATTTGCTAGGTCGAAAATGCTTCATTTCTGCTTGTTACATACGTTGAGTTCAAACACAGAATATTTTTTTATACATTTTTAATGGGTACATTGCTTAAAAAGAAAGGAAGGAAGAGATAGAAGGAGAAGCACAGATAATTCGCAACTCTTCTTCGTCTGGAATTGATTGACGGGGTTGACAAATCACTGAGTAAAATCAATTTTCCGAGGGGTCTTAGAGGAGGTCACTATTGCCTTTCACTGCGGATACACTCAGTTGCCGTTTGGGCCCGTTCCGTTTCGGTCATGAATTGGGCCATCTCGAATTTAACGGGTGGCAATCGGGTAAGCCGAGCCATACTAGTGAGGTACTCCTCTGTACCTCTGGCGGATGATGGTTCCTCTACGGCACCCCAAACCCCGTCGGCAACCACACCCCGTGCCTCCACATCGCATTCATCGCTGTCCTCGACATTTGCAGCCACATTCCTGCACTCGTCCTCCCGCAACAGCAACAACAATAATAATAATAATAATAATAATAATAATAACAACAACAACAACAACAATGCGAATTCCAAAGGACATTCCAATGGTGCCTCGGCAGGCGCCTCAGCTGGCAGCAATGCGAGTAACACACAGCTATCCCTGCCTCTCGACGTAGAGGAGACGGTTACCTGTTTCTGTCGGTAAGCCGAGGGGAAGCTTTCAGAAAATTGAAAAATTCAATTATCATTTCTGCATTCATTAGATTTGATTTATTTATATATATTTATGTATGTATGTATGTCATAAAATATGCTGACATCATACACTCTATTTCAAATTTCGCAATATTGTTACTAATTTTGAATTAAATAAGCATTATTCTGGAATTGAAAAACTTCGTTTAGTAATGAAAGTAAAATTTAACGTTTAGGAAATATTGTACAGGATTTCTTGAATTCATCATAAGCCATTTTATTAAAGGATATTAATATAAACTGAATTTATACCTGTTTTGTGCCGTTCTTAACAATCAGCCTGATTCCCGATTTAGGCATAACTCCAACTGATTTCCGTACAAAACTCTGCATTTTTTTAATGCGAACGAGTATGTTTTAAAATAATTTACGAAAAAATGTTTTAAAGGACTCATCGAATTTCTTTAAAATACTCTCAAGAATTTCCTTCAATTGTTCGAATGTCCTTTAGTCAAATTGAGTGTGTCAACACAGTTTACAATGTTGTTTTCTCTTATTATAAACCTGTATTGAAAATTGTTTTTAGTTTCTAAATAGCCGACGTGTTTATTTATTTATATTTGCTTTAACATATATAAAGCCTGAGCTCTCTGTTTTTTACCTGATGGTAGTTTCTTTTATAAATCGAGAAACCGGCAAGTTTTGCCTCCATCAATTATACATTAATACCTTATAAAAGGTGAAAAAAGGGCAGAATAGTTTCCAAGATGTTTATATATACAGTATGTATGTCCAGCCGATTTTCTATTTTTTCCATAAATGACAAAAAGTCCCGGTGCTTGAGCTAATAAAAACTTAAAAGAGTATTATAATTTTATCATGTGAATCTACGAAATTTTTCTTAGTAACAATTTTTAAATGAATCTCATAAATATATCTTATTTTCGTAAGGTCAGAAATATGTATACAAACAAATACAAAATACATTACATACTCCTATTTATCTTATAGACTTCTTAGTAGCTTTCAGCGCCTTAAGTCAATTGGGTAGCATAAACAACAACAAAGATAATAGAACAACGGATCTAAGTGGGGGCGAAAAAGGCAGAGAAAGCTTATTCCAGTCTCTGCTGTGGTTCTCCTTTTCGTTCACTCGGGAAAACAGCTGATTCTCATTTCGGACTACTGCCCTTTGGCATTGTTATTGTTATTGTTATTGTTATTAAAGTATCTGGGGAATTATTCAACTTGTGGGTCCTGCGTTTTTGCTGCGTATTTACCATATTTCCATCTGCCTACTGTCCTCCTCCTCTATCTCTCCCCCTCTTCCCCGTTCCTTCAACAATTGTAGGGTTTCCATTTGCAAACGCAAAAAGAAACCCCGCAACGTGGAAAGGCTTATGGCCAAACGAAAACTAGAGATGGTGTTGTAGGGAAGGGAGCAGGGTCAACGTTCACACCTACAACGCATTTAAGCAGCCCTCTTTTTTGCACGCCCCCTTTTAAGGCTTATGGCGCCACACTCACACATAAATCACACTCGAATCTGCACTTGTGTGAGTACACTCCTGTCTACTCTTAACATGCTAAAGGGTGTACTGAATTCGTGGATATTTATGTTTTTTGTGTGTACAATTTATTTGTTTTCGGTACAGGAAAATTAAATGACAGATTTTTTTTAAAAAACAATTTTTCCAAGTTCTTTTTATTATTCTGAAGTTCAAGAAATAATATAGGGAATGCTCTTTGATTATAGAAAGAAAACGAATTTTTGACAAATATATTACTATATTAATCTTATTCAATATTTGATTATGTTTATATTTATTTATATATTTTATTTTATTGGAACTCTAAAAACCTAAATACAGGGCATACAATAGTCGAGTACTGGAGCCTTGTTCGTTATTACATTTCTTTTTTGCGCATTTCCAAATTCGATGGCTACATGTGACGTCATTTGCACTGCGCATGACCCAAGGCGGCGGACGCTGCTGCTGCGTCAGTAGTTATTGTTATTGTTGTTTGTCTTATATTTATGTGGTGGCGTGACCGACTAAACGGAACTGCCGTTGCCGTCGCAGCCGCATCGCTGCCACCGCAAGCTAAGAAAAATACAAGCAAAGATTAGTATATAACAACAAATAAACAAGCCGCAAAAACAAAATACAACTCACACCAGTGCACAGAGAGCGGGAGCGAGAGCGACCGAGACAAAGAGCGAAAGAGAGAGAGAGAGAGATAAATTGATATTTATGTTTTCTATGCAGTGTGCAGGAAATAAGCTTTTTCTCCTTCGCTCTCTTTTTCACATTCGCAAATGCAATTAAATTTCGACTGCGTTACTTTCTCATTGCTATTGATGTTTTCGATAAGTTTCGACTATAAAATGTAAAATTTGTATCCCATTACAGAGGGTATTATGACTTTAAATTAGGCATATGTCAGAATATGCTCGAAGAACTATGTCTTATACAAACATAGTTGCCAGAGGAATTACCGGTCCAAAATTTGTTGCAGCCAAAACGTTTGTTTTTCAGTGTTATTAACAGTAGCTAGCAACTACCAAGTTTGATAAAGGAGTATCTTTCCTAAATATATGCCACGAAATATCAAGATAAATTATATTATATAGCTGCAATAGAAACTATTGAGCAACCAAACAGACTGAAATAAGCTGCAGGTACATATTTAATTTTCGGCTCAACGAAGATTTGAATACTCTTGTCGATTGTTCCTGCGATAGGTACTGAAAACATAAGTACATATGTATGTCTCTAGTGATCGGATTTTTATCAAATAGAGTGCGGTATAAAAGTAAAAACAAACCACTATATAAAAATGTTTATACTCGGATTAAATTATTCTCCTATCATTCCCATGGTAATCCCATTTTGATAATTTTTGGTCAGAACTTCAATAACCTTCTAGAACTTTACTTCGATTACTTTGGTTATATGATAGATCAATATTTTAATATTTTTTAAGCATTACGTATACATTTTTGTTGTTTTCATTTGTATGTTTAATTGAGATATAATAAAAAGCAGAAATGTTTTCCATTAAAAGTTTTCGCTTAAAACCGATCGTTTCTATGAGATGAATGTCGTATTATTATCTAAAACAGTCGAGAGAATAAACGTGCATATGTATGAGATCGTAGATGTCTCCTTCGATGGAATTATCTCGACAAGGGTATAAAAAAGCTCAGATATATTGCTTTGCTTGGGAGTTGGGGGTGGAGTGAGACGTTGCAGGGGAATTGAGCGTGGATCGTATGCCGTTTGATTGCTCGCCGCGCAGTCGGCAGTCGACTGCAACGAGGCTGCAACAGTCGCTGTAATAAATAATGAGCGCAAAGCAATTCAAATAATGGCGAACCGCTAGAAAGCAGCCAAGCAGCGCAGTTCCAGCAACGGCGTTGGTTCAAAGGCGACTGCAGCAGAGACAGAGCAGCAACGCGGGCGGTCACAGGTGTGTTACTGTGTATGTGTGAAAGTGAGACAACAAAGCAAAACGCAACGAATAGCCTTTTGACCGCTTTCTATGTCTCTCTCTCTCTTTCCCTAACTCTGACAGCTGCTTGTTCCTGTATTTGTCTTCAATGACTTTGCGCCTTTTTTGATTTTGGCCCTTTTTGATTCCATGGAAATGCCGTGAAACAAATGCAGTTTCTATGTTGTTTTATTTGTTTTTCTTAGTCGTCTTCTTCCTTGTTCTGTGACTTCTTATCAATGAGAGTAATAATTATAGTGTGGACAGGCAGGGGGTGCTAATGGCTTTAGATTTTATGTGAAAAGGTCATGCGGGTCATGGGAATCCTTAGCTGATAATAAGATAATTAACATTTATTTATAACTTTTTTCTTTTTCTTACAGGTGAGTTGAAGAATTTAATGGCTAAATACAAATTAAATTAAGGTAAATTGAAATAAAGGCAATGCTATAGTTAAATAAAATTTAAAAAAGTTAATTGCCTTTTGCCAATTAGTAGTAAAGTTCTGCTACTTATTTGCGTTCAACAGTCTGGCAACCCTGTGCACAGTCAGCTGCTAAGCGAGCAAAAAACAAAAAAAAGTTGGCTCAGCTGTTGCGAGGTAACGCAGCACGATTGAACGACAGAGAGAAGGAGATAGAGAGAGAGAGAGAGAGCAGCGCTGTCAAACAAGTGGTCGTATGTTTGTGTGTGTACGTTCTGGTCTTGCTTGACTGCCGCATTTGTATGCAAAGCACGCGCGCTCTCTCTCACTCGCTCTCTCTGAGCAAACCAGTTAATGCGTCGGCAACAGCGACGCTTTTGAGCCAAAAGAAACAACAGCAGCGCAACATCTTTCGACTGCGCTGCGCTGTTCTGCTCTGCTCTGCTTTCGTTCGGCAGAGAAGATGTATGTGTGTGTGTTGCCAGTCAGTCAGTTGGAGGCAGCAGCTGTCAAAAGTCGCTGTTTCAGTATAGAAATTTCCTTTGGCATGTCTGGTCTTGCACGGTCGTCGTTTCCGTCGGGTCGCGTTTTGACTTTGTTTTGAGAGGCGCGCAGCAGCAGCAGCGGCGCAGTTACAATAACAATCACAAAAGCACTGCGTGTGAAATGCTATCAAAAGTTGTGCAGTTAAAACAATAAATAAAAATGTGAAGAAAAAGAAGAAACAAACTAAATATCTAGTAAGCAAGCAGTCAGAGTGTGTGTGAGTGTTGTGTGTGTGTGTGTGTGTGTGTGTGTGTAAGTGTTAACTGTGTCATTCACAGCGAGTTTTCAATACTTTATACGGGCAAAAAAAAAAACAATTTTTTTTTCATTTTTTTTTTAGTTAACTCTTCTTACTATTATTGTTGTTGTTGCCACGGTTTGTTGCTTCACTGATTACGCGCAATGTAGCAGCAGCAGCAGAGGCTGAACAGAGGCAGAGGCAGCAAGTAGCTTGCAAAACCGGCGAAGCGCGACTGTTGCCAATGCAACGTTTAGAATTAGCACAGCAACAACAACAATAACTGTTACGGTGCATTGAGCTTTTGCTTTAGCTTTAACTGTAACCAGTAAGCAGTGCAGCAGCAGCAGCAGTAGCAGCAGTAGCAGCAGCAGCAGCAGCAGTAGCAGTAGCAGCAGAGCAGCAGCTGTAAGCGCCAGCAGCCACTTTGTTGTTGTTTTTATCGTTTTGTCGGTTTTTTAACCACTTCCTTTGTCACTTCCTTTGCGGACGTGTTTCCTGTCTTATTTGTTGTTCATCATCCCCCTCAATCTCTCAGGTGGCAACCCTCAATCCTTAATAAGTTGAGCTACCACAGCATGCAACAATGGGGCAACCCTGCAATCTTCTCACTTCTCCTACGTACATACATACATGTATGTGCATATGTGAAATGTGAGGGATGGGGTGGGGAAATGCAAATGCGTCATCAGTTTCGCACAGTGTAGCAAAAATCGATTTCTTTTGTGTTCCACTCTGGCGCTCGCCAACTATTTTTGCCTTTCTGTGGGCTTAACTTGTGCAAGCTGCACACTGGCACGCAAGTCAGAAATCAAAAATAAATATGTGGATTTATTTTGTTGCTTAAAAACCATTTTTCAAGAAGTATTGGAAAACAAAGAACAAAAAATAAAGAAAATATAACGAATCAATAAGATGCTCAGGAAATTCGAATTGGTGTTTTCGAATACAATACTTTTTATTTTGTAGCCTAGATTCTCTACAAAATGTATAAACATATCCAGATTTTTTAATATTTTTGCATTCTGTCGATTTGTCTAATTAAATTGGATTTGGGGAAATACCTAGGAAAACCCTGAAAAGACGTGAACTCTGTTTAGATATATTTTAAAAGTATAATTTTTTCTAGATATACGTAGATAGAGTTATAGAATTTGGAATCTTTCAACTTTTACTATTGTTGTACTTAGTTTATGTTTGTATTAAATTAATTTCAAAGAAATTTAGACCTTACTCTTGCCGGGGATTTTCCCATCGATGAAAATGTTTATAATTAATTTCAACCTTACACGCTCGCATTAGGGACTTTCCCATCGATCCAAATAAAAACATTTATCGCCCGGTAAGTTGCATGTTGCAGCTTCGTTCCTCGTTTCATCTTCGCTTGGCTCACGTCACCGAGCAGAAGCAAGTTTACTGCTTGATATTGAGAAACTAGTTTTATTTCTTTTGATTGTAATAGTTCTACGACTAAGCCTAGAGCAAAAGAGAGCGAAAAAGTGGGCAGAGAGAGATATACACTGATAAAAAGAGAGAGGGGGCTGTGTGACTCGTTTCTTTTCAGTTTCCATTTGCTCTGTTGCCATTTTGTTTCGCCTTGCTGTTTTTTTCTTCTGTCTACTTCTTCGTCTCTCTGGCTAAATGCTCGTTTGACCTTTAACGGTGCTTTGCCTGGTCGCGACTTAAACACATACGAGCTCATACACGCACACGTAAAGAAAAAATCGTCAACAATTAAAGCTCATTCAAAATGCGAGCAATGGAAATACACTCAGCGACGTTATGTTAGAATCACTTCATAAATTTTGATTTAATTGCTGCGGTGGGCGGGTGTGAAAACGCAAATAAAATACGAAAAAACGATGAAAAAACAGCAAATTGACTTCAATGCGAGTTGAAGGTTAACCGCCATTGAAGGCGATACGGAAATCGAGTCTGAGAAGGGGAATTAAATTCGAAAAAAAACGAACCACGAGAAAGAAAAAAAAAACCGAAGAAAGACATTATAGGGCATAATTATATGTAAATGAATACATTGAAGGCGTTAATGCACTCTTCACATGAAGTTGTGATTGCGGTTAGAAATGCAAATATTTGCAAAAAAAAAAAAAAAAATACTACTGATATCCTAGACTCGGGAAGTAAACGCTTGGTTGGCTAAGCTAATCCTAAAACCATTCGAACCCCAATTTTTTTATTTCCGATATATACACTAGTAAAGCTTTCCATTTAATTTAGTAGACACTGGATAGAGCGATAAACTGGAGAAATTGAGTCAACTTTCAACTGTCAAATATCAAAAATAAATATATTTTTAGGAAGATCTTGCTCTTATGCTCCATATAGCGAGTCACCTGACATAACTTGGTCAACTCAAGAAATGTTTTATTATTATTATTTTTATATTTATTATCTGAAATTCTTCAGGGTTATTCACCAAAACATGTCATAATCATTATTTTTTTTGCGCATCTAAGACCAAACGCCATTTTTCTCCATCAGTAAATAAAATAAAGAGGTTAAAGATAATTTGTTCGTTTCCTTTTTTGTAATTTGTGAATTAGCCAATTTTTTATAGCCTTCCAAAACAATTGTCAAAAAAAAACTTTACCTTGTATTGGTACATTTTTCAATACATTGAAAGATAGTTCAAATCTAATTCTTAATGAAAAACAACTAAATTTCTGCAGTAATTGAAAAAAATTGATTTCTTGTTTTAATGGGGAACGGGCAGAATATTTTTTTATTATTGGATGGAATTTCTTGCTCTATTGAAATTGATTACAATTTAATTCATTGTAGTTGAAGTTCAAATTTCTTTTTGACCAAATACAAACTGTTAAATATTTTGTATATTTATTATTTACGAGTATTTATTTATTTTGTTGCTTTTATAAATAACCTTAAACGATTTTTCTGCGCCACAAGCAAATGAAAAGACGAAAAGTGTCAATGTCAGCTCAGCTGTTGTTGTGTTACCCAACAAACACAAGCGACAACGACAACAATAACAATAACAATAACAAAGCACATGCAGAAGAAAAAGAGGAAGAAGGGGAAGAGGCAAAAAAATCGAAGAGCTGTGCTAAATTTATTATTCAGCTGTCGCCATTGCCGTCATGGGGGCCTGTTTTTTGTATGAGTATTTGCTCTCATTTTTGGCCTCTCATCGAAAGCTTTGGTCAGCCCCGTTATCCCGTGCCTCTGTCTGTCTAGATACATACATATGCCTAACGGTAACACGTGCCACTAATTGCAACCAGTGAGTGAAAGAGAGAGGACGATACTGCATATGTTCGCAGGCTTCTGAAATAATTGCGGGCCTGTCACTGTGTTCAGTTTATACACTTGCCGAGGTTATTTTAACTTTATCACGAATTGTGTAATGTATTGACAGAGTTCGGATTCCTCCTAAAGTAAAGTACATTCATATATATCTATATATAAGGACGATGACGTGGTGACTTGCATTTTTTGTTGCATACGCATATGAAAGAGTCGGATCAACTTTATAATGTGTACCTAACTGTCATTAGAAGGAACAATCTAAAAGTTGTTAAATGGAAATTGTAAGCTAAGCTTTTAGCTTAGAACGGTCTTCATAGATGCCGTAATAAATAGTAAAATGCGTTATCCCGTATGCAAGGGTATCTAATCTTCGTCGCGTTGCAGACTGCTTTTCTTTATTAGCTTGTTTTTTTTTTCTTTCGCTTTTGTCATCTAAAAATGTCAAAAATCTCGAAAAAAGAACACGAAGAAATATCAAAACGCAGATGAGAAATATTCATGTTGCAATCATGTGTCTTGCATGTACATACATATTTCTCAAAGATACTAAAAATACTAAGGCACTCGAAACGTCTAGTATATAAAAATCTTTTCACATGCATAAAAAAAGCTAAAGAAATAATCCCAAGCGACGCCGCTTTTTTCCACCCACTAAAACTAACCTCAAGGCACTGTGGTCTGAGTTTTATAGGCAGTGGGCGGAAATTGCTTGATTGATTGGCCATAGAGGAAGAAATACCTCAACATTTCTATCACGATTCGTTAATTGTATTCGAGAATCGTAAACTTTTTACAATTACAATAGTTGCATTCTGAATAATAAAAGAGTCGTTAATAATTATTGATTATCGAACATTTTTAATGAAATTTATTGTTAAAAAACTAAATTTTAAAAGTTTCTATTATATGTAGAATGAATTTTTTTGAAAATATAGTAACCTAGTTGTAAGAAACTGTAAAGATTTCGAGTATTACATGGAGCATTTGTCTTAATCTTAAGACATAACACTCGTCTTTTGTTGTTTCAGAAACTGTAAAATATTTTAATTTTTTGTAGAAAAGTTGCTCAATTGAAATGCAGTTGCCCCAAAAATGTTGTAACAAATTATGAAAGATTTCATTTTTAGTCTAGTGTCTAGTCTTGAGAAAAGACCGTCTTAAGATCTGTAAAAAAACCTCTGCCAATGTAGCAACTTCCTCTAGATTCAACGTTCCATTTAAGAGGTTTTTAGTTAGCTTGTTGTTGTCTATTGTCGTTGTTGTTTTTGCTGTTGTTGCTGTTGGTCCAAATGGCCGCCCACCGGCAACACCGCTGGCAGCTGCAACAACGAAGAGGGCTATAATTATGCGGCATCTTCCACCGAGTGAAAGAAGGTGGAGATGGACAGAGAGGGTAGCGGCTGGGGTAAAGGCCCAGCTCTTCTGGTAACTGGATAGTGAAAATTGCGCTGATTTTGTTGCTGTGGTCTCAACGTCAACGTTTCTCTAGCTAATTTTCGGCTAGTTTTGCAATCGACTCCCACAGAGAAGACCACAAGAGATCCCAACCTGATGGACACGACTAATCCGGCGTTGGCTTTTCCTCTTTTTTTCCCTCTCTCTTACAATATATTTTCCATTCGTCAAATTGAGTTAGCGAAAATTACTATAATTTTGTGGGAAATTTTATGGGTCAAATTTCTGTTATGCTGTGTTGACAATGCGGCAAGCAAAAACTAGGTAAAAAGCAGACGCAAAGCTGACCGCAGTTCTTTTGTTGTTGTTGTTGTTGTTGCTGTTGTTGTTGTTATATTATTATTTTTGTATTTTTACTAATTTGCTTAATTAGCGCGTCTTACATTTTTCATTGTTTGGCCCTTATTCGGAGTCCCAGTTTTAATGTTTTTTGTTGTTATTTTTTTGGTAATTTCAAGTGGGTCTCTTCTATTTTATTTCTATTTCATTTGACATTTTTGCATTTCTCTCACGTCTTGAGCTTTGTACAAATTTATAGCCTGAGAGCGAAGCCGTCGCTGTCGTCGTGAATGAAATGGATTGGATTGGGTTGGATTGGATTGAATTGGTGTGTATATGTGTATGTGGAGCCAGCAGATCGAGGGAATTGAGTTATATAGAGAGAGAGAGAGCGAGAGAGAGAGAGAGGGGCCGACAGAGTTTCATGATTACTGGAAACGTGATGTGCGGCGTTTTGTGTAATTCGCCGTGAGAACTTCGCGGTCCCTGCAATTGCTCAAGTTTCATTTCATTTCATTCCGTTTGGATTTCGTTACGATTTGCCTGCCTCCCAGTTGCACGTACAACAAAAAAACGAGTATGCAGATCGATTGACGATTACCTTTGTCTTTTATACAGATACATATATTTTTGTACGTGGCAGACTAATCACTCAGCTGGCTTGGCCTTCAGAGTGTGAAAATTGAGGCAATCGCCGCTTGCGGCATTTAAGATTGAAATCGAGAGCCTTGAGACGTGTCTCAATTAGATTGATCGAGCGTGAATTGCAGCAGCTTCAATAATCGATAACATCCTTGCCACAAAAAAAAAAGAGATGGGAATAATGTTGCACTGGCATTATGAAAGTAAAGCAAGAAATCGATTAATCGATCTCAGCATTAATTTAATAAACATAAGATTCTTCATATTAAAACTTATGATCGATTATTGACCTGAAAAGGAATTAAAAATATGTATCCCAATCGAATCATTGACAACAATCTAGCGATGACAGGTAATATGGAAACCGAAAAATCGATAACAACAATTTCAAAAGATATCGATACAATGTGATATTTAGAAATTATAATTATTATTTCTACTTTTTTTTATGTATTTCTCATTCAATCTTAAATTATATCGAAATCAATTAATTGATATTATTTCGTCAGAAAACTTTGAGAATCTAAAAACTTTTCTTGTTACAGCAATAAAAGCAATCGTAGAGTTTTCTTCTGAAGAAATACGCCCAACTAAGCATTGAATGTGCACGTAAATGTGCCTTTCACAGACTTTTTGGAATTAGATTTAAAGAAAGAACTCTCTCTGTGTGTCTCTGAAGTAAAAAAGCAGCCAATCCAAAGAAACGGACGGATATATCAGAGATGAGATGTATCATTGATATTTTAGTAAGTTTAGTTCTCAACGGCAATTGTTGCTTTAGACGCGCATCAGCATCAATCCGTTTCCGTTGCAGAGATACCAATCGCATGACCCCAAAGTCAGTTAAACATCTTCATTTTCATGATTACGATGATGATGATGATGATAATGATAATGATAATGATAATGATGAAGATGAAGATGATGATTAAGGAAAGAACCGCAGAAGAGAGCTAATTGCTTATTCACAACGCATAACCTTGCCACTTCATGATGTCTTGCTTGGCTGTGCATTGACACTTGGCGGTAAATCTCAGCGCGTAAACCCTTCCATCTTCTTCTCTGTTTGTCTTCTAGCACAAAATAAGAAAACTTTCATCATTGTGGAGAGTTTTGGCTTAATTGAAAATGCAGTGTAATGCCATGCCAAGCCAAGCCAGCCAAGCCAAGCCAAGCTAAGAAAACGACAGCTGCTGTGGATAAGTGGGAATACCGGGGAAAACGGGGAAACGGGGCAAAACGACAAGGAAAATAGAAAGAAAAAATACACATTAAAATAATATAATTATTTCTCTTGGCTAGACTTTTTTATAAGGGGCTTTTCATTTTGCTTTTGAGCTGAGTTTGGCTGCAGCAGCAGCGAGAGCAGATTTCCGCATGCTTTTTCAGCCGTGAATAAGCACGAACTTTCATTTTAAAATTCTAGAAGCGCACACGCCCCATGCTGCCACGCCCCGCCCCTATTTCAAGTAGTGTCAATTTGTTGAGTTCTGCATTAAAAATGAGACCAACGAACCAACCAACAATTTAACTGTTGACGCACTCATCTGCCTCCCAAATCAGCAAGAACAAACATCATCATTATCATTATCATCATACTTTTTCATAAGAGTCGAGTCGAGTTGAGTTGAGCCGAGCCGAGTCTCCCGTTCTTTAATTTCTTTGGCCACTTTCATGGCTTAATTCTAATGCTGTTTTATGACCTATAACGTGCCTGGAATAGCATCAACATGTTGGGAATTACAAGCGATTGAAATCGTAGAAAGTTTGTCTTAGTCTTTTGCTAAAAACTCTATTCAAAAACTAAAAAGAAAAAACACTTTCGATATTTTAGTTAGTATAGTACAGGTCCAATCATAAGTATAACAATTTTCGACTGCTGCAGGTTGTGAAAGTTTAAGACAAAGTGTCAAGTCGTTTGGCCATTCCAATTTTTTATTTCACGCCTTTTTCTTTTACTTTTCCGTGTGCGTGTAGCTTGTGGCTTGTATCTGCTTGTACGTAGCACCCATTTACCAGATACTTTACTCAGAGATACTCAGAGTTACTCAGTTACTCGTTCTCATAGCTTTGCGTGTTTCGTTGCCAGCTCATTCTGCTCTTTGCCAGTCACTTGATTGATTCAATTTGCCACTTTGGTGGCACGTTGTATATATGTATATATGTATATATATACAGCTATATAGTAGTTATATACGTATGTATGTGTATGTACGTATATGCGAAAATTACAGATAAGCGCGTTTAATTGTGATAAACGTGGGGAATTTCGCATCTGTGCATTTTGCTTCTTATATGAAAGCAACTGACAGCAACAGATGGCATATTTTGAGTCATTCTGGGCCTGGGCTGTTACAGAAATCTTTCTTAATCAAAATTTTACGCAAAATCTCGAAAGCTTACTAGAACAACCCTCCAGTGAAGGTTTACGCATAAACTTTATGTGATTCATCTTAAATGAGTAATAAATAATGGCATCCCTATATATTTGCATCATTTTGGTCATAAATAATTTAACATTTGCACTAATTTTTATTGCATTTTAGGGAAAGAAGTTGGATATAGTCGAGCACACTCATCTAGAAATACTTTAATGCTAAGATCGAAAATATAAAAAGCTAGAAAGATTATTTGACTCCCTACAGTTCCGTTCAGATTCAGTTAAGCTTTAGTTTTGGCTCTTGGTTCGGTTCAAGTTGGAGTAATATTCAAATATCCGGGTTCGGTTCAAATCTAATTTGCACCGCGGATCAGAATAAATTAGGTGGAAAGTGTGCCAAAGACTAAAGTCGTTTCTTTTATTGCCCGACCAAACTACTGGTACAGCTATATAGTCGTACACTTCTTCCAATATATATACATAACTATAAACTATATTTGGGTGAAGGTTATCCAGTTTTGACGTCTTTTTGACATGCGTTCCCGTTCGATTTTATAATGCCAATTCCTTCCCCCGAAACTGCGAGTCTTCTCCGTCGTTGCCAGTTTTCCCAGTTTTATGCCTTGCCTTTGGGTTGTGCCTACTTTAATGATGAGTTTTAATTTTGGTTTGTCGTTTCTCGTTTTTTTTTCTTTTTTTTTTCCGTTTTTGCGCTTTTTGCGTCTTTTGCTTGGGCTTGAGCATTGCGTAAGCAGCGCGGATGACACCACCTTTTACTTTCCTTTTGGGCCGTGCCGAGGCTGGAAATAAATGTGAAAAAAACCAATTTGAAGATTATGCGAGGAGGAAGACGAGAGCAGCACGCTTCAGACTTCGCCTTGGCATTATCATTGCTTTTATTTAATTTTACAATTAAAAATTATAAACTTTTTTTTTTTGCCTACTGGGAAGTTTTTTTCCTAACGAATTTGCATGAGTTAATGTAAACAAAAAATAAAAGAAAAGGAAAAATAAAAATAAAAAAGATTAGAAAGAAGTCGCGAGGCGTATACTTCATAATTCATTTTTATAGTAAATCTAATTAACATACATATGTATAAGCGGATTTCAGCTTAGCAACCTCGCGAAAAAAAACTATGTATGTTCGTATGTGTGTGTACTTATTTTCATACTCACCTAAGAAACAAACACACACACACACACACACACACGCATACACAGTGTTGTGAAACTACTCAAAACGCAAGGCAAAAAAACTCACGCGATCGCGTTTTTTTAGAGGCAAACCAACAACACTCACACATACGACAACAATAAATTTAAATATATGTGTATACATATTCATATATAAAAAAAACGCGCCATTTATATGTAAAGCCTACTCATAAACTAAATAAAAATACAAAGTATAAAGTAAAAAGAATAAGGAATAGGCCAATGTTTCAATCGCTGTACAGTGACACTAAAAATTATATGAATTATAAAAGCATTTTTACAAAAGGAAATACAACTTCAAATTATTTGGATTCCCTGCTATATTTCATCTAATGTTTAAAGTTTTGCAAGAGAAATAAACGTAACGACAAAAATACAATTTAAAGACAAAAGAATCCATAGAACATAGTTCAATTCTTATAAAGTTCTTTTAATAATTCAAACTATAATTTTATATACTATTCGCTATCTATTTACGCAAATAAAATAAGGGAGCTTATATTTACAATTTAAAACAATAAATTTTTAATATGTAGTTTAATATTAATAAAGTAATACCAGCAATATTTCCTTTCCATTTGCAACATATCTTGTGTCACTGTGCGACCACAACTGCGCCATAGAAGTTTTCTTTTTACTTTTTTTTTTTTTTTTTTTCAACCACAGAAAAACTGAACGAAACCTAAAGTTGAAAGTTGTGCAAAAATCAAAAATATATATTTTGAAGATTTGAAGATTTAACTTTTATTTTATGTGTGCAATATTTTATTTTCTAGAAGAAAGTTAAGTCTAGCAAAAAGAAAAAAAAACAGAAAGAGAGAAATAAATAAAAGTGAAAGAAACAAAACGAGTTGAGCAAAATTTAAGACTGAGTAAAATGCATGGGTTAAAACAAACAGCGAACAAATGTGCAAAACATAAACAATAAGAAAAACAATAACAAAAACAAAAACAAGAAGCAGACGAAGTAGCTAAAAGCAAAAGTGAGTGTGAATAATGTTGAGAGCGCCCACACAGCACATTGTGGAACTTGGTTTCGGTACGACGTCAGCAGCGGTAGCGACAGCGACAGCGACAGCGGCCAACAACAGCAACAAGAAGAAGAACACAAGCGAAAAGCATCAGCGCAAAAGTTTACTGCAAAAGCTCAAGCAGCAGCAGCAAAAGCTGACGGCGACGTCGGCAGCGACGCAAGCGGAAGCGCAGCAACAGCAGGAGACAAATCAAAAAAGAGCTGCATTAGCAGCAGCTGATTATTATTTTAAGCAGCAACAGCAACAACAGCAAAAGAAAGAAAAGTGTTTATTATTACTGGCAACAACAATTACCGCAGACGAACAGCAGCAACAGCAGAAGAAAAAGAAGAAAGAGCATACAAGCTACAGTTTCGCAGCAGCGTTGCGTCGCAACAAAAAACCAAAAACAACAACAGCAACAATTGTCGCAGCACCAGCAGCAGTAACAACAACATCAACAACAACAACAACAGCTGTAGTAGCAGCAGCAATTGACGACGACAGCAGCAGCAGCAATCAAAGCTGTCGCAGCAACAACAACAGTTTGTCTAATAGTTGCATTAACAACCATAACAACAACACTCATTATAAAAACAGTAAAAACTGCAGCAGCAGTAACAACAGCAACAGCAGCAACAACAACTACATCAATAATTACAATTTCAAAACAAGTGAACAACAAGCGTGGAAATCAACAACAACAACAACTCAAACACCACAGCAACAACAACAACAGCTGCTCATTAATAGACGCAAAAACAGTAATAATAACAATAACAACAACAGCAGCAGCAGCAACAATAACATCCACAACACCAGCAACAACATGTCACCCACATCACAGGCTCCAACACGAACATCTCTGTTCGATTCCTGTCATCGCAAAATCCGTTTAATTGGCGGCGGTCCAGTTGCCTTCTTGGGCGGTTTAGTGGCGTAAGTTTCAAAATTTACTTCATAAGCTATTCCTACTCTCTGTTAAGATATCCGTAAGGTATCCAACCAGTGAAACCCGTTTTTTTCTTTTTCTTTTCAATTACATAAATTTTCTGCTAACCGTGGGAGAGTTTCACATAGCATAAATACTCTACTCGTAGATCGATAGTAAGCCACCTTGGCTTATTTGCATTACGCATTTCCTTTGAACGTTTTATAAATACTACATAAAACCGGAAATGGGATTCTTTTAGAAAGCTACGAAAGATGACATGGAATTTAATAAATAGAAGTAGTCACAAAAACAATCTTATGAAAGTTCTTTGAAAAATCATCTAGATTTGGTATTTATATACATCCATATTTTTGAATCCTATCTTTTTCTTAGAAAGGTTAAAATTTACATAATATTAAATATTCTTGGGGAAAAAATTAATTTTAATCGAATTTATTAATCTAATCTTATTCAAGTTCTACGAAAGCTCACTTATTTAGAGAAAATTTTATGGAATATGGAGGGCATTTCAACAAATGGAGTTCTTTTTATAAAAGCAGACTAACACCAACTAACTACAATAGATCATATACCAACGAGCAATACCAAAACACCAACAAAAAAGATATTATTTTAACGAATGAGTAAGGTAAATTAAGAATGAGATATATATCTAAATGGAGCTCTGACAGAACAGATATGGAAGCACTTAGCTTATCAGCTTAAAGCTACCTAAGCAGAAAAACAGACAAATATCCGAAGCTCGGAATAGTGGAATTTTAATGCAATATGATTTATCTACTTTAAAAACATTTAGTAATAGTTAGAATAAAAATAAATGGAGCAGTACGCAGCCAAAGGTCATAGCAGAGTCTTTGTGGAAAGATAAATAACATTTGTATCATATTTACTCATTTTTATGGCTTTAATTACTATCATTTCTCAGGCGGCTTTTGTAGGTAAACCACTAAAACTCTTTGTAGTGCAAATTCAAGGCTTCTGGAGCAATTAAAATATAAAAACAAAAAAAAAAATAAAAGAAATAAACAAAAAACGAAACAAAGAAATAACAAAAGCGCGACTCTTTGGAATGTTTAGGTTAAAAAAGCCACAAAACTCCGCTCAAGCTGGCAAATAGGCCCAAAAAAAGCTTTTGAAGGTCAACAAGTCAAAGTTAACAGCGCGTTGTAAGTGTCAACTTAACAGCAAGCTGTTAACACTCCGTCTACAGATTCGTTGCAGCAATATCGAGCTGTTATTGCATTAACATGTTTTTTAAACTTCCTCAAAGCCAAAAATAAGCGTAAACATCCAAATTTAAGCAAAATTAACAGCATTAGCTTTTTGTTTTTTTTTTAGAATGCAAAGTTAAATGAACCCAAATTATGAAGGTGGGGGAATTGAAGGCGACCATAAAGCGTTGACACTGTTGACGTCGACGTCGGCTGCGGCGTCGCTGCCTCTGTCAACACAAAGTGCGCTGAACTGATAATTAGTTAGAAATGTAAATATTGACTGAAGTGAGCATGCATAAACACGTAGCGCGCACAAGAAGACGCGAAGAAGCAGAGAGCAAAGGAGGCGCGTTTTCAAATTTCGCTCTCACGCTGAGGCAGTTAAATCGGCCAAGTAAAGCTTTATAATAATATTCACTATCCGATTACTCCCTTTTACTCGATTACCCTTAGTACAACATATTTTCGACTTTATTCCATACTTTAGTTATTTCATCTTGAAGGACTGAAGTATTTCACCCCAACCAAATTTAGTATTTTTTATGCTTTTTTATGAATACTTTATAATTCGATATTATATCAATTGTTCTGTCAAATCAAGGACAATATTTTATATTCGAAAAAAATCTAAATAAAACGTAACATAGTTCAAGATGTTAGCCTGCAAAGAGAGTATTATTTTGTTGAGCATTCGCCACTAGGCTCTCTTGCCTTTTTTTCGTAGGTCACCTCTAGGCATGCAGCGATGACTGTGCATGTGTGTGTATTTGTATGAAAACAATGACTAAATGTGAGTAGCCAGAAGAGGCCAAAGAAGTAGAAGACGGAGAAGACGACGACGACGACGAATACGAAGAAGAAGAATAAACAGCAAGCACGTAACAAGTCATTTGTGTGTTAAAAATAAGAAGAAATAAAGATGATAAACCTGTCAAAGCGAACAGCGTAAACTGTCGAAGAGAATAGAAAATTTGCATAATAATGTCTATATGCGTTTCATTTCATTTCGATCCTCTCTTCAAGAAGACCAAAATTTGAATAAAAAATGATGTAAACACAAACAAGGAAAAAGAAATCTTCATAAATGAGTAATATTGTGTCTCTTTACCATTCATTCATACGCCATTCATATCTGTCTGCATTTTGTTGCTAACTGTACTTCGTTGTTGAGGAGGAAGGCGTTGGGTCAGAGGAGGGAGGGAATTGAAGGGGACCTAATTGAATGCTGTCAAGCGTTACATAGGTAAAAACCTTTGAAGTGTGCCTTTTTTTTTTTAGCTTTTTAGCATTGAAAGTCTAACAATTGGCAAATTGAAAGTCCAAAAGACTTAAAAAAAAAAACAAAAACAAACAGCTTAAAATATTTCAAGTATACACATTGAATTGGAAGGCGGGTAAGCTAATTAAAACCAGCTTAGTTAAATATAGTAAGAAAAGTTGGGAAAAAACAATTTTTTAACTAAAGGAATTAAACTTGTTGCAAAAAACAGTGAATGAATTAATTAGCTAAAACGGCTTATATAATCCCTTAAAAATCCAATATTGTCCAAGCTAAAATTTGTTTGATTTGAATTCTAAACCTTTATTTCAACTATTTCATTTATTTAGAAGCTAAGAAATCCAGTGGTTTCCTTAAACTATAAGCCATACAATTCCATATTTTATGAAGCTTCAATGGGTTGAGCTCCACACTAAACCAAAAAAGCAAGTCCCAACTCGACAGCTGTTACAATTTCCTTCAATATGCCCCAAAAAACTGGACATGTTTTATGAGCTTACTTGTACTTTTTTCTTTGCGAGAGTGTTTGTGTTTCTCTCTTTTATCTCCATGTATTCATTATTAATCTGTTGTTTTTTTTTTTTTTGGGCCATTCACCGACTGCCTGACTTTATGGCTTTTGAGCTTATCAGGTCATTTGGCGAAAACATTTGAATTTCCTGTTCCCAATTCAAACCGTTTGCAACGAGAAATATGAAATTTTGTGCTCCATTATTGTGGGAAGTGACAAATGTTAATCATCATTAAGAGCACTTCTCAAGGTGGTTAGTGACCTCTGGGAGTTTCCAAGTTCAACAGCTGTTGCAAGAGATCCGATCCCTAGCACCTGTTCTTTTCTGTGGCGTTCATTGACATTCCAGAGAGCCACTTAATGACTCTTCTACCCAAGTTTCCAAACAGCTGTTGCTGAGACAAAGACTTCAAGATTATGCTGAAATTAGCAGACTCAGCAGGCGTATCAAAGTTTCTTTTTTGCTGCAACTGTCAGCTTAGCCCTCAGAGCACAACCAAGACAGCAGATCAACGACGTAGAACGCCAAGAATAAAATGCGTATTCGTACCGGAAATCATCAGCGGGAACTACAATTTGCAGAAATATCAAAGAGGAATCTCAACTATTGGTATAATAATATATATTCTTTAAATTTTATTATCATAAGATCAGAAACCCGTTTGAAATTGAACATTCGACAAATTGTTTGTTGCCAAATCGAAGTTAATTGTCATACAGCACGTAGTTTGGTTTTACGTCAGTACTAACAATAAAAGAAAAGAGAGAGTATCAATCCTTCGTGGCAACAGTCTTATATATTGTAGGCAACAATCCCCATCATTGTCCAGAATCATTTGTCTATTCTATTGCCCGTAATTATGCAAAAGCAATTGCCATAAAACCAACTAGTTTCCTATTCTATTCTACCCGCCGAAAACAGAGTCGGTGGCAAAGGTAGAGGCCATTGTGCAACGGTAGCCAGGTCGAAAAAGCGTTAGTTGGCTGATGTTACACTAATGTCTGATGCTGACTTTGACTCTCTGACTGTAATTATTTGTCCATTAGCTATGGCAGCTGTTACAAATTTGGAACACGACACCGGAGGCTCAATGGCAAAGCGCCAGAGGTCAACGGAAATTTCTATTTCCAAGAACCTTCGTCTCTCAAAACTTGGAAATAAAAGATGGCAAAATGTTGACAATGGAGAGTGCCATTTGAGAGGTGTTGGTGGGGGATTACAGCAATAATACTTATACCCAGACTTTTGAATTGCATGTTGAACAAGGGGTAAGCGTGTGGGAAAACTGGGTTACTTTAATAGTTTCGAGCGATGAACTAAATTCGAGTCATCTCTGGTATTTCTTGAGATCCTTCAGGCTCTTAACAAGAGTTATGTGAGGTTAGTTACTTTAATAAAACAATGTGAAAGCAATGACTATTAAAATCTGAGCTATTCTTAGTATTGTAAAGTTGTTACTCGACTGTCTTGAAATAATCTGAATTATACTTTGATTCTCAAAATTTGGCTAATAATAATTTAGCTTTTTCAAATTTAAGCGTATAGATACATGTGAACTACATTTATTTTTCAGTCTCTTAAATATAAATTCTACGATCGAAAAAACCTTATCCAAATAATTTTCAACTACTTAAAAGAAAAAAATATTAAATATTATTTTGAATAAAATTCAAAGTTCGGTTTGAGCATAGATTTAGCATTACTTTTGATTGAAAACCGTCGAAATCCTGGTTCACTGTGCAACTCTGCTTTTCCTTCATGTGTATAATATCTAATCCGTGTTATGTGTGTGTCCCATGTGTCTCATCTCCAAATCCTGTTAAGATCTATGTAAGTCATTTAAACAGTGTTCTGTTAACAACATTGACACTGTTAGGGTTAAGGTGAAACTCATTTAGTTAACATTAGCATCTATGTATGTGGACCTTTTCTGACTTCTTTCGAGAGCCAAAGGCGAACGAAAGACATTCAAAAAGTTCATTAAGAAACAAGATTATTATTTTGTTTTAGTTTTTGTTTTCTGGCTCACGCTCACTCACCTATTTTCACTGTATACTCGTATTTTATTTTCAATTTCACCCGCATGCAAAAAAAAAAAAAAATAGACAAAAAAAAAGAAGGTAGAGAAAAATAAAAATATAATGTAAAACAACAGCAAAAAAAGGCAACGTCATAAAACTTCACCTTGAAGCTGTCGTCTTTCTTTCGTCTGGCGCTTGCATGAGCCATCAAGTTCCGGCTGTGTGCTATGCTTCTGTTTTTATTTTTGTTTTCCCCTTCATCTATTACTGCTTCACACCTTTTTCTTTAGTTTTTTTTTTTTTTTAATTCATTTAACCACATGTTATCGCCCATCATCATCAACATCATCTGTCTAGCTGTTGCGCTCTCTCTCTCTTTCCATCTATCTATCTTTTTTAACTCTTTTTTAATACTTTCCATTATTATTATTATAATTTTGTTGATTTTACCTTCATCAACGAGACATTAACATGTCTGTCTTTCTCTGTCACTCCGCATGAGTCACTACTCATTACACTACTCACACACACAAAGACAGAGATACGAAAGCTGCGCTGCTGACATCGACGCTTACGCTCTCACTCCCTCCTACTGCGCTCTTTCACGACGGGCTGATTCTTGTTGTTGTTTTTTTTCTTTTTTTTTTTTTAGTATGCTAACTGAGTGCGGTCAAAACGGTACTTTGCAATTTATGGCTGGTTTTGTTTCTGTCCCTGTCTATCTCTCTCCGGCAGAAATCCAATTGGAAATTGCGCACTTTTGGCAGCAGCTGATTCATATCGCACCATTTGGCCATTTCCCATTGAAAGGCCAGTCGCATCCGCAAAGCGACAGTTGCTAAAAACAGTCCCAAACTTAATTAAATTGTGTATTCCTCTTTCTACACACATACATATGTACAAATGTATGTACATGTACAGTGGTGCCCGCAGCAGGGAGGACAAAAGCTCCATCCATTTATGTATATTAAGGGGATAAAATTATTTGAATAAACTCAAATAAAGGCGCTCTGGATGAACCTTCTAAGTTGCAAGATTTTGTAAATGATTTTCTTAAATTTTATTAATATATTTATAGTTCTGTTTTTTTTTTTATTTATGTACATATATTAATAAATTTTTTTCTGATATCGGAATTTTTTTAAAACGGTTAACGTGGAAAACAAAAGAGAACTTTTGAAAGTGCATAGTATAGCATTTAACTTGTATTGAACATAAACATATGAAAATGATCGAATTGGTTAGTTTTATTGATTTTTGATTCGAACCAAAGCAAAAATCTGCATCGTAAGTTTGGATTGAAGAATATTGAAGCTTACGCTATAAAATATATATGCTTTGAATTTATAAAAAAAAAAAAAACATTTTTTCGAAATAAAAAACCAATTTTCTTGAATCCCCTAAAAAAAATGTATATGTACGCTAATGCATTCTTCATAAGTCTGTCTTTTCGCTTGATTAACGCGTAATTTTGTATTGTTAATTGTGACACACATTTAGCTGTATGTTAGACCCAAGCCCCAAGCCCCTTCGCACCCCGCTTACCACCCAGCAGGGCGTAAATGGAGCATGGCTTTGATAGATTAATGACTTGCCTTGCCTCCTCGCTGGAGCTGTAGCTCTTACGAGTTAACAGTACGGGTGAATAGTAATTCATCATCAATAATATTATTCATTTCCAAATGCAAAATCAATAAAAAGCGTGTAGACAACAAAACAATTTAGGCAATTTAGTTATTGTGGTGTGTACACATTGGCAAACATGGAGAGAAAGAGAGAGCGAGCACCGATAATAATTGCTAAAACCTCTTTGCAGCTTTTCATTGACTACGCAAAAATTAAGTAAAAACCCAACTTCCTAGTTAGAAAATCAGTAGTAGCAATTTATCGATAAACGATTAAGGAAAACATCGATTGTTGTCTGCAAAAATTGCCGTTAATTGTCTATTTACTTTGAATATGAAACCTGCTTAACGGGAATATCTGAAATGTTCTGTGAATAGACTTTGTAACTAAGAAAAAAAATTCTATTTTTTATTCCGCTTCTAGGGTCTTCAAGCATTTTGATGAGTCAAACTTGGAATAAATCAGTTTCGCTTTATTTTGATTACATTTTTTGATATTTTTATTAATTTATGGCTACAATTTTGGACACCTTAATTCACGTAGAGCTGAGCGAGTGGGGTAAGGGACGGGAGGGAGAGGCACAACAGCTAATTGAAAATGCTCAAGAGAAAATGAATATTAATTGTTTTAAATAATTTTGAACTTGGCAAAGGCAAAGTTACACACACACACACACTCACACAGAGCCAAACACAATTTGCTGACAGTGTAGCATCTCAGTCGCTGTCGACGTCAGCGCAGCTGTTTTATTGTCGCGCGCTGACAGACAGAATCGTACGTGTTTGTTAGCTCCTCTTCTTCTTTCTCTTATTCGCCTGCTGCCGCAGTCATCCATTAACAGCGGCGCAGCACAGCAGC
Source organism: Drosophila repletoides (assembly GCA_018150835.1). NCBI lineage: Eukaryota > Metazoa > Arthropoda > Insecta > Diptera > Drosophilidae > Drosophila > Drosophila repletoides. The sequence goes on from JAECWQ010000231.1 coordinate 4,334,850, forward strand.
CGGCGCAACTTTTGGGGCATTTTGTGTGCGTCATTCGCTGACGCCGACGCCATCGCTGCAGAGCAGTTTGCATAACGTAAATTATGTGCTGTTGTTTTTCTTTTAATTCTTGTTTGATATTTACGCAATCCAATTGGAAAGCACACGCTTACCGTTACCAATTTCATTCAAAGTGCAATAGGCGTCAGTGCCCAGCTGATTTGACTTACTCTCTCGCGCTCGTTTTCATGCTCTCGCAAGTTCCCTCTCTCTCTTTCTTGCTATCTCTCTCTCTCTTTGTGTTCTAACACGAAGAGAACAAAGCGAGCTGCGCTATGGCAAAGGTGCGCGGTCGCGTCAGCCAGTCTTCTGATTCTGCTGCTGCTGCCGAGAGTTAAGCGCGCGCGCACGCAAAAAACAAAAAAATAATCATACAAAAAAAAAAAACGAAACGAAAACAAAAACAAAATAATCAACATAAATCATAAAAACAGCGTACGCTTCCTCTTCCTACTCCATTTAACGGTGTGCGTTTGCTTGTGTGCGTGTGTGTGTGTGTGCGAAAAATCAAAATAAATAAGCGCCAATTGAAAGCTTTGCTGTGAACTTTGCTGATGCCGCCTCTCTCTCTCGCTGTGTGTCGCTCCCCTTTATCCCCTCTTCATCTTTTTTTAAGAAAGCAACTAACCGCATCAAACAAGTTGACCAAGTGACAAACAAACATCTGCTTCAATTGGACTTGAAAAACGCGTTCCACAACCGTTCCACACCCGCTCAACCGGCCTGATCAGTCCGCCCACTCGCGGCCCGCTCTCGTAACCTTCAAAAAAAAAAACCTATTTTGCGTTTGTAAAGTTGCCCCTGACCCACCCCTCAATAGTCGCCAATGCGTATATGCCATGATTTCTCTGAGAGCTTCCTTCCTCTCTCTCTTCTAGTTACAGTTATGTTGTCAATTTGTATGCAGCACTTCACGTGATCAAAATTCGCAGTTACATTGGGCACACTTGGCGAAATTAATCGTTTAAGTTGATTTTATCGATATGCCTTACGCATGAGTCATCGACTAAAAAATACCGAAAACTTGGTGAATTTTATTTACGATGTTATCAGATGAAGAGTCTATGAAATATCCTACATTAACTACTTTTTATTGTATACATTTGTTAAGTTAGATAACAAGTAGTTAAAATTTGTTAGTTATAAAATTTTTTAATATTTTTCCAATCTATACTCACTTCTATCTTACATTTCTATTGAATCAAAAATGGAAACTTCCTATAATTTATGTTTAAAAATAGGCAAGACTTTCAGTATCAATGATTCAAATCTATTCTATAGATTATTTCAAGTTTCTACACACTGATTTCTAAGCTTTATAATTGAAATCTTTATACTTTATATGCTCATTCGTTTGGACTCCCTCTCAGTCTTTATGATTCACAAATTGACATCGATCAAAAGGGGGCAAAAACTGTTTGCCGGCGATCTTCGTACTTGACGTTCGTTGAGTTTGCTTTTTGTTTTTGTCATTAATTAAGACTTGCAGCAATCGTTCGATTTTTCTATACGCATATGCGAAATTTATTTGTCCCCCCCCCTCTTGGGCGCCGTACTTGTATAACTTGTGAGCTTTGCTTTTGCTTTTCGTTTCTACTTATTTAGCTCGTTGTGTTTTATGCAAATTTAAATTGGCTTTATTAAATTATTCGTGTCAATAGTTGCGATGATCGTTTGTCGCAACTGAACTGTACTGAACTGAACTGAACTGAACTGAACTGAAATGAAATGAAATGAAGGCGATCCAATAAATGAGAAAGTCATTGTCAGTTGTGACGTCATCTTAACTTGATCAGCTGACAACTAGTTGTTGCTATTGTTGCTATTTTGGGTGGGAATATTACAAACCGGTTCGCTGTAAGCTCGAATATCGTTGGAAATTATTTGTACAGAATGAACTAAGGTAATAAGCGGATCAGCGGATCAGCGGATCAGCTACTAAAGCAATTAGTAAACAGAAAAACATCTTTTCTTTTGGCAAATTTGTTTCGTTTTATTTACTTCAGGCTTAGTCTTCTTTTATATGAATAACTCTAAATTATCCCTGAGTGGACAGGAATATTTCCGATTGCACTCTAACATTCTTATAATGTAGACTTGTTTACTATCCCTCTTATATTTTATATTTACTATTATTTATTACTCAGAAATATTATTTGAATTTCGTCCCTATTCGAGTTCCATAAGACTTCAAAGTTCAGTCCATGCTCGGTCGTCATAAAAGTACGCAATAGTTTAGGATATTCCCAATTCAATTCACACTTGTACACAATTTGTAATATGATCCAGCATCAAGTTGAGGAAAACGAGTATCGTATTTGGCATATGGCTCAATGGAATGAGTGTATCAATGGGCTCTTTTATGCTTTGCCATTATTCTGTCACGTTTTCATGACTATGACTCAATTGTTAGAGTTGGAGTGGGGTCGTTGTTGTTGTTGTTGTCGTTGTTGTTGTTGTAGTTTTTGTTGTGGGGTTTGGGCCATTTGCTTCAAGTGTGCCACAAAACAACTACAAAAAAAAATTACAAAAATGAGCAAAGTCTAGTTTATTACATCATCATAATTTATATAAAGAGAATTTTGAACTAAAAACTACGAAACTACGACAAGTATATTGAAGAATTCTAGTTTTGTAGTAATTCGAGGAGAGTTGTAGTCTATATCTTATCGGGCATTGAGTTCCTGTTTGCCGTTTACTACTTACTTTACTCCTCCGTCTCCGTCTCCGTCTCCTCCTCCCCATCCCAGTCAGTTACAGCTCATTTGTAGAGCTTTTATGGTCATTAACTTATCATACGAGGCTGCTATTACCACAATAGCTCCTATCTATTGTTGTTGTTCCTGTTATTGTTGCTGCTATTTCAACACCTTTGGGCACTTATACACACGCGGAACCGTCGCAATTGTTTTCAACATCGTCAACAACACGTAAACACACACCCACACACACTCGCTGTTGTTGTTGCTGTTGTTGATAGCAGTTAGAGGAAAAGAAGAGAAGGAACCTCATTGTTGTCTATTCGCTGCTTTGTTTCTAGGCTGTCGTATAGTCATTGTCTCTGGTATATTTGGTAATATTTAGTTTTGTAGTACCCGAGTACATCGTAATTCCATTTTCATTTCCATTTCCATTTCCATTTTGCTGTAATCAGCCCCGTCAGTCAGTCTACATATGAGTATTATTTATTTATTTGCCAGACCCATTTTTGGTTTCATCACAGAATGATTTCCCCCCGTCAATTTATCCCAAATAAACGCAACGAGATTGTATAATCATATATAAATATTATGTAGCCCCAATCTATGTACATCTACATCTATTATTTCGCTGTCTGTTATCATTTCAAATAATTTGCCATATGTTGGCTTTATGGATAAACATTGTGATTTTTATTTTTAATGGGAAATTTGTGCTAACATTAGAGAGAGTTAGCATCAAATTAGATACGAAAGGTAGGAATTATCGACAATGTCGAGCCAACTGGGGAATAAAAATAATAAAAGTTTCTGAATAACACGAATAGATGCAATAAGAAATTACCTAATATACAACTATATGGGGAATACAGAAATCTTACCTTATTTTAAGAACATTAAAAGAAATAAAATGAAAATGATTTTTTTTAATATTTTATCTAGAATTATTATCGACTATAAATAGAATATATTTTTAAGATCTCTTCTTATTTTCTTATGAAAATTTGAAGAATTCTAAAGACCATTTCAAATATTCCTCAATTATTTGATATCTATCAAACTTTTGATACTACCCGATTATTTTTTATAGACTGGCGAGCTGTCATTATTACGAGTATAGTATTATTATCATAACTCGTAAGTATTTTATCTAGTGATGAGGCAACAGGCAAAAAGCTTTTTAAATTGATGGATCAATTGGACGCATATCGAAATTTTCTAGTAAATAGAATACACAAAAACACACACACACACACACACACAGACACAGACACGGGGGTACAGTTGCACTTATCTAATGGGGTCTAACAGGGTTGGTTGCCCAATGGGGGGCAGGCCAGGGGCAGGGGTACGCGACATATGGGCTCATGGTCAGGCAGGCTAATGGAGGTGGAACTAAAACTAGAGGTGGAAGTGGGGCTAGAGGTGGGGCTCGGTGTGAGCCAATGCATATGGCCCAAAAATAAATGTAGTGCAGTGTTGCCCCACACTTGTCTAATAAATATTCCATTGAGACAGGTTCTCTGAAATAACGTTAGTTCTTCTTCTCAGAGGTGTGAGGGTCAGGGTTACCACCCTGTTTGCGCCTTGTCATGCTCGCTCTTTTATTTCGGTTTCTATTTCTTTTTTATTTGTTTTTTTTTTTTGGTTTATATTTTTATAGGGCCTATCCGGAAATGTATGAGAGTTCAAAACTGTATTTATCGCTAGTTTCGTTTAGCGTTTTCGCGTTTATTTTTTTTTCACTTCGCTTTTAGTCTCTGGCTGTTGCCCCAGCGAAATGCGACATAAAAACCTTTCGTGCCAATTTATTCGCGGACTGCTCTGCCCCATCGATTGGAGGTTTCTATATAACATATAAAAATATATAAATATATACTTTTTGTTTATGTGACTCTGTTCTTGTGTGTGTGTGTGTGTGTGTGTTTTTATATAGTTCTTGTGAAATTCTTAAGACTTATCGCGGCGGTAAAACGTCATTTTTGATTGGACAATTCTCAATTCGCTTCCAGAGATAATGTCATTTATTAAGGGAGAGCACGTGTTTCTGGAATATCCCGTAGCAGCACAATCTCTATAGATTAGTGAGCACCAGCTAAGTTTTGGATAAAAACGAGTATATGATATGCATGCAACTAAAAGCACATTTCTTATCTTTAGATACGTAAATATAACACAATTATTGGAAGACGTTTCATCATGCTGAAAAAGCATTCCCTCATTTTGAATAGGTCAAAGAACTTTGGACTGATAAAGCATTTTAAAGCTTAGAAAAGTAGGAAATTCTGCAAGGGAAGCATGAGCGGCTTTCGTATTTCTTATTGAAATAAACATGATTTTAGCTAAGAATAAAAATAAACTAACTATATAACTATTATTATGATGATTACTAAAAATAATATTTAAAATTTTTCTGTAAAAAACACTTTCTGTTTTATATATTAAACAATGAAATTTTGTTTGTATAAAGATGGACCTAGTTCTTTAACCCCAATCTAAATTATTCAGATCGTAATTCATGTTTTCGAATATTCCGTTGTCAATTTTAATTTATTCCTAGCAATTTCTTCGAATTCTTTCTGTCAAAATACTGAAAAAAAAACTAAGTCTTTCATGTGACAGAAATATGTGAAGTGTTTTTTGCAGTGGAGAGCCATTCTCTGCTATTAAATCAATTGCTTTTATTGTCTTTAACTGGAAAGTCTGTATAAGTCAAACTATTATTTATGGAAGATTTTGAATCTAGTTATGTTCCTAGAATTGTTTTACTTACCCAATTTCAGTTCTCAACTAGATTTAAATCTTTTACATTTGCTCCAGTTTCTAGCGTGTCATAATCTCAGAGCTGTTGGGAATACTCGTACTCGTTCAGAAGTATTCGTGCCTCACCCTGTTTTGAAATCTTTCCGTGCCATCAAAAGTTGCATTAAAATTGAAGTTGTTGTTGGATGGCGACCTTTTTAAACGCCTCTGACACGCAAATTACTAACAAATTGAAATTGAAATTGAAATGTCGTGTGGAGGGTCGCTTGCTGCTTGGCGCTTAAAAGGGGGCAATCAAAAAAAAAAAAAGAACAGCTTTGAGGGCTGACTGTGTTATCAGAGGAGCGACCTTGTCCATGAATATATAATTCTCTTTATTTTATTTTTTATTTGTTATTTAAAATTTGCCAGCCCTGACAATGAGGGCGACTGTACGTTTAAATAGGGGCCAGAGGCTTTTGGGTTCAGCCAGCAAATTTTCATTATCACCTGCAGCAGACAATGGTGGGCCAGTGAACTGACAACTCGATTGTCTCTGTGTTCACCTGTTTACCCGAGCAAATAATGGAACCAGCTAACAGCTAAATACCCCTCCAAATCCCCTTTGCTTTGCTCTTATCGCGCAAATTTGGTCAGCACGCTTCGCTGCTTGATTCTGTGAGCGGCGTTGGAGGATTTATAAATATATATGTGTATATACTAGAATCATATGGGGCTTTGTTTATGTAAAGCCTAAGGCCTAATTTTCCCCTTCTATCAGCAATCACGTATATTGTTGGAGCCACGCACTTTATGAGTTTTATTTTCTTCTGTTTTACATATGTAAATGAATTAAAATTTTGTGTTTTTCATTTTTTGTAGATTCTGGAAATTGATAAGAGGTTTATCGGGTTCTATCAGTGGGGCTTGTTTATACTTAGAAAGCGTTACCAGTTCTTAGATTGTGAGTAGTAAACCAAAGGTAAATGCTTCCTTTATCTTGACTATAGAAGAGAGCCTTTCGTGCGTTTTGGTGCTTTAGTCTTCTGCTTACGCTCTTTCGAGCGCATTGTATATTTTATTTCTTTTTCATGTCATATTCGTAATCGTTTTATAAAAAATAATAACTCGGGAACTTTACATAAAAATTTTAAGATTAGCTTAGGAGATTCATGAAAACTACAGACGGAGTTCTTAGAATGGCTTAATTTAAGCTTTAATTAGTATTAATATGTGTGTTGGGTAGATCTCTCAAGCCTAAATAAACCCAAAATTATTGAATCTAACAGGCAATTGAGCTTTTTTACTACGCACAAGTCTCTGTAGAGCGAAGAGAGGTAGATTCATATATATATATATATATATATATACCCGCGAATATATAGAGAGTCAGAGAGAAGGGAGCGCTATCAAGAACTTAGTATATACGAGCATACAGAAGTTAAAGCACTATATATATTTTTGTATTCGCACTCGTTGTGAACGGTTAGTGCCGGTCGGTTCAGGCAATTCTGTCGCTGTTATTGGATTGCTCTGGGGTTCCGCTCGGGCTACCGTTTAGCGATAAGGCTGGCGGTAGATTACGGGGTTTTGCTACTACTGTTTCTGTTTCCATTGCGGTGTTGTTGGAGTTACGAGTATTCTATTGTATATACATTTCTAGCTGGCTAAGAGAAAGAGAAAGACAAAGACAAAAGAGCAAAAAGAAAAATGACCAAAGCAATGTGAAGAATACCAAAAAATGAAAGAAACGCCAAATCAAAAGGTGCCAATAACAACAACAAAAGTTAACATAACGCTAGAATCCGAAACAAAATCAGAGAAGTCAGCAAATATTAGTAATTCTGCTACTGCTACTGCTTCTGGTTCCCCTTCTACACCTCCTGCCTCATTTGTAATTAAATGCCTGTTGAGAACAGCGCGCTTTATGTGGCAAGTGACAACGATACCCTCTAAAATCGGTGATACCATAGGCACCCTGTACCGCTATGCTCAGGATTCGGTTGATACATTTCTTTGCGTAGCTGGGTGAGAACCACAAGGTGTTTCTGTACAATCTTCTACTTTAACTAATACTCCTTTTTTCCTCTCTCTCTCTTTGTCTTGCAGAAAAGCGCGTCGCAAAGAGCGCGATGGCGATCAAAATTCAACAGATACCAAATTGTATTTGGAGGAGAGCGTCCTAGAACGTAAACTACCTGAAGCTGATCTCAAAGCCCTTGTCGATCTTCCAGCTGGCTTGGACTACAATGAATGGCTAGCCTCACACAGTAAGTATCCTAGAAAAACTTAATCTTATCGACTTAGTTTGTTTAATATATTTTCCACGTGATTTTCACATTTTGATTTATTCATCTATTGTTATTATCATGCGATTACGGCTGGGAATTTGATAGACAAGTCGGCCCAGGTGAGGCCTCGTGACTTATCGAGACAGAGAAAGAGAGAGGCAGCGAGAGAGCACTGACTGATTAAAGTTATTGGGCTTACTACGTGATGAACAGCAGCTAACAAGAGGAAGTTGAAACTTGAGCTATCTTTAAATAGCTGAAGAAAACATGAAGTTGAGATACAGCCAGAACTTATTCTACTAGATAGATATAGAGTTCATTAAGAGCCAGTTCGAACTCAAAATGCATCCTTAAAGCTTCGTCTTCGCCATCTAGGTGTGGACAAAGGAATCTCGTAAGATTCTAGAAATGGAAAATTTAATAAACTGCCACGACAGATGCTTGAGAGACCCAAAGATTTATTTTAAAAGCTTTACCATAATGCTTGCTCTGAAGTGGAGTTAAACGAGTGGTCGGTTGAAAAAATGCCATTTCGATAGAATATAGTATGATAAAACGATAGCTGAAAGTTTTCCTAGAACTACCTTAGCTCATAATATGTTGTCCAAGGTCAGGAGCTCTGTTATAGCTTCCTAGTTTGTGTATATAATATAATTCAACTTCAGTTTTGTTGTCTAGGGTACGGAATTGTATTCGATTTCAAGATTATATGTGTTATATCTAAAAGGTTTTATTTACCTAGAGAAATATCTACTTATAAATCCTCTTTGTTTTGGATACAGAGCTTTCCAACTTTTGCACAGTTAGTCATACATCGGGGGGTTCTTATAATTGAGTCACTTTTCGACCCCTGAGGTGCAGAGCATTACATCATCATTCAATATCATCTTCTAATTGTCTCCCAATTCGTGTTCTCTGACCAATTTGGTTGGCAAATATTACATCATCTGCTTGTTAGCCGAATTGCCTGCAGCCTTTTGAAAATTGTTGTAAATAATTGGCAATGTTTCAGCAAATTTTATCTGGTAATTTCGTACCCCTTGGCCCTTTTTTCTAATTTTAATAACGATCTAAAGCAAATGTAAATGTTGCGCCCTTTGGCCGGTCTTGGGTCGAGGCTATGTCGTCAGCTGCAATTTTTCATTGGAAAACAAAAGACGCCAGCGTTCGCTTTATATCTTAAATTCCGAACAAATCCTAGCCCCTGAACCCTACTCAGCCCCGCTATCTATAAAAATGAGCTCATCGGGTGAGTTTTATTTGATGTTTTTGTCCCTCCCGCTGCTCCTTACTCCCTCTTTATATGTGTAGGTCATAATGCAATTTCGGCTGACGTAATACTTTGTTTCCCCTGATTCGCATTCTGATTCGAATTCTCCTTTATCTGATTCTGTTCCGTTTCACACTTGTGCCAATATTGCTTTAACATTGACCTTATAAGCGTTTCGAGCGAATGATGATACGAGTACGAGACTCGCTTATCTGCCAATTACCCACTTTTTCAATGCCGAGTTCTTTTTAGATTGATCAATATGCAAATAAAGGGGACAAAATGGAACCAAGATGTTGAATAATGATATAAAGCGGTTTCTCCCAGAATGACGAGTATTATATATGTACACGTGTATACTTTTATTTATAGACTGCTCCAAAAAGTATGCTATAAAGAATATGGAATTATTTCTGAAGTGGAATTGAGAACATTAATTCTTTAATAGCAGTCGTAGTCATGAAACTGGGTAATAATGATAATTATGAAAGTCTTCAGCATCAGTTAGAAAAGTTTATGTTAGTTTAGCGTCGTCTTCAGATGATTTTTATTTCTGTAAGAATTTAATGAGGCCTATTACACTTATTTTCAATATAAACGACCTAAGAATACTCTTTATCTATATACAGCTCTTACTTATATTTCGTATAAATTTTTCTCGTTTAGCTCTGGCTCTTTTCGAGCATGTGAATTTGGTCTATGGAACTATTAGTGAATTTTGTACGCAATCCGGTTGCGCCGATATGACCGGACCAGGCAACAGGTGAGTCTTGAAACGAAGATATACATATACACAGATAGAGAATACTCTAACTAATGTCAAATTCTCTCATTGTGCAGAACGTACTTATGGTTCGATGAGAAGGGCAAAAAGACGCGGGTCGCAGCGCCGCAATATATTGACTATGTGATGACCTTTACACAGAAAACGGTCAGCGATGAGTCGATATTTCCAACCAAATACGCGAATGAGTTTCCTAGTTCATTCGAGTCGATCGCCCGTAAAATATTACGCTTGCAATTTCATGTGATAGCGCATCTGTATGCGGCGCATTTCAGAGAAATCGCGCTGCTCGGCTTGCACACCCATTTAAATTTGACTTTCATGCACCTCACGGCATTGCATCGTCGGTTCAATCTGATTGATGAGAAGGAAACAGATGTATTACGTGATTTAGAAGTGGCCCTGCGGCTCACCGATGATAATAGTCTCTGCGGTGGGCAGGATTCAACAGCAGCAGCAGCAGCAACAACAACAACAACAACAACAACAGATTCCGGCTCGGGCACTGGCTCGAACTGTGAGCAACAGCACAGCAGCAACAATTGCTCTGGTGAGGCGTTGCATGTCAATTCACAAAGCAGCAGCAGCAGCAATAACTGTGTGACGTCTCTGATAGATGGTGATGCAGCTGCGACGCCCATTTGTACGCAACCGGAGGCGGGAGGAGCTGGTAAACCACCTGGCAGCAGCGGTCTTTTAGGCGGCATTCTAGGGGATTTAACAAGCGGCGAATTTGGTGATACTACGCGCTACTGCACCTCGGCAGTGCCACATGCCACAGCAACAACTGTTGGTTCGGCTGATGCAACGGCAGGAACAACCACAACAAATGGCGCTGGCGCATTACATTTAAATTTTAGCAACAATAACAGCAACAATCACAATTTGAATCATTTAAATCATTTGAATCATCATCACCATCATCCACATCATCCACATCATCACCATCATTTGCAACATTTGCAACAGCAACATGCAACAGCTGCATCAGCAGCGGCAGCGCCGTCAGCGCAACACAGCGGCCTCATTCAGTGCAATGCGGCGGGCGGCAGCAGCAACAACACAACAGCAACAACATAGTGCAACAGTAGCAGCAGCAGCAGCAGCGACAACAACAGCAACAAGAACAGCAGCAACAACAATACAAAACAAACAAAAAACAAACAAGAAAAAGAACATTAGAAATACTAGAATTACGCAAAAATGTTATTTAATGTTATTACTTCTATGATCCTAAAGTTGAAAATATTGTAAAAATAATAAAAAAAGCAAAAAACAAAAAGAACAATTCGTCATACACAATTATCGATAAGCGTTTATCGTTTATCCTGTAGTCCCATAGGCAGCACACACACACACACACAAACGCGTGCGCGCATAAACGATAGAGAAAGAGATAGAGAGACAGCTGCAAGCTTAGACTTTAGAGAAGGGGTTTCTCCCGACGCTTAATAAGCTTTATAAGTACTGTAAGCCTTCAACCTAACCTACAAATTACAAATGACAAATGACAGTTAAAAGGCATAGCCTAAAGGCACTAAAACTAAAACTAGAAATAAATACAAATATATTATATGAATTGTATAAGAACACAAAACACACACACAAGACACAAGAGTTTATTGAGGCACGTTCACACTGGCAGCTTTAACTAAGAATAAACACTTGTTCAACTATATCTAAAGAAGTTCTCTGCTTCTATTAGTCGATCCCAATTTCGATTTTCGTATTTTTTTTCTTGCTTAAATATTGATAGAAAACCTGCTAATATACCTCTTTAATATTTAAATGTGCATTGACTTAAACAATAAATATTATTACAAATTGATATGTTTTATTTCCAATTAATTATATAAATTTATATGCGTTATTATATTTTAAGTTTAGACAAAAGAGAAGAACAAAAAACTACTTGGCCTTAAACCATTTGTTGTCAATTTTCTGAAAGATTCCTTCTTATGAATAAAATGCCTAAAGTTCTATACTATACTATATAAAACAAAAACAAAATAAATTATTTAAAATATGTATAAAATAAGTAACTTTACTTTAAGTTATGCACATTTAAATATTGGTCTGTTCAAACATGTTGTATATAATTTTCAGCTATGATCTGTAATTTTTTTTTTTTTTTTTTAAATTTAATTTTTTGAACGATTCACAAGCACTTCAATTTACTATAGGATAATTCTAAAGTATTCTCTTCAATCTTCTTCACACAGATGCAAAAGCTTTGTAAGCCTCAAAAACTGCACGAAAATGTAATTCCACACACCGAATGTTGCACCAGTTTCTAGATTAGCCAAAAATGAAAATAAAAAGAATGTTAAACTGAGAAATTAACAATGAAAAAAAATGAAAAATCGACTTGAAAAATACCAAAGGCAATGAAGCTTATTTACTTTAATATTAACAAGAAAAAAACTAATCGAAACTACAAAAAAAAACTTCAGTGTATATTAGATTGTTGTATGTGTTTATATATATGTGTGTGTGTGTGTGCGTGTGCCGTGTGTGCGTGAGAAATGATTTAAATGTGCATTAGCTGAGCATATTTTTTTTCTTAGACTGGTTCCGAATACCAGAAGAAAAATCCAGAAGGAGAATTCGAAACTCACAGAACAGTCCAAGCTTTAGCTAACCTAACCTAACCTAACCTAAAACCTAAAACCTAACCTAACTTACTAACTTTTTAGAGCCGTTGAAATACACTGAAATGAAATTTATGAAATGCTGGTGAAATACGAATAAATAATAAATGCAACGGAAAATGACGGAATCATAAGATTTTGTGCAAATTTCCACAAGGAATTAAAGCAAATAAATTAATTTTATGATGAAAGATAAAGACAAAAAACAAAAGCAAAGAAAAAAAAAAAAAAAACACAAAATGCAAAAATGATAATATAATAAACTGTTATGTTCAATTTGAAAATGAACGTCTTTTATTTTATCAAAAAAATATTGGGCAAAATCGGTGCTAAGCGCGAAAGTGTATATCTAATAGATTTTGAATTATTTATTAAGATAATCAATAAGTAGTAAAATTGTTGGAAAAGTTATACTATACTTATTTTGTAGAAATCTGTTGTCTTTTAGAATGCAAATAGTATTCTGTAACAATTCTTAGTAGCATTCTCTTCTATATTTACCATCGTACAGCCCGTAATACATACGGCCCAAAGATTATGGGATAGTTAAAGTTTTCACTAAAAAGTGATTTTGGAAATCTCCGACCCAAGGTGGAAAATGTGGAAAACGTAATGTACATATGAAAATTTTTTGTTTTTAATCCATTCAAGCATAGCTTTGAAGATAAAATAATAATTTGAAAAATAACCCCCATGGGTGCAAAATGGGTCTAGTTCTAACCCGATTAGCTACAAACTTATTTTAAGAACTCTACATTAAAATCTAAATTTAAAATTTGTTGTAAAAATCGGTTCCCAAGATCAGAAAATGAGCGTAAAACTTTTATTTCCACCCTTTTTGTTTATTATGATATTGGACCTAAACCTTATTTTGTGAGCTTTTCATAATTAAATATGAGGACAGAATTTCATATATTTTGGAGATTCCGTCCAGGAGAAACGAAAAAGAGCAGGAAAGCTATATAGCTCATCTGTTGTAGCTTTCAAGTTATCACCTCTTTCGGTTTCATTTCTTTATCACCTGCTCTCTTTTTAATTCGTTAAATTCATTTAAAGTAATACCCCCTAAATATTCTTATAAAAATAACATTCAGTACATTCCAGATATAATAAGTAATAAGTTTAAACAAGGCATATTACATATGTATATATACATCGTTGCTTGTCCAACGTTGTCTCACTTCAATAATGAAATCTGTACAGATTTGGGAATACACATACATACATCTATGTATACACGTAAATAATGGAATAGCTACTTATACATATAAATACAGATTCCAGTTTAAATTCCCGTTCCAGTCTTAAACACAAACATAAACAACAAAGAATAGCATATTGGCTTGCCGAAAATGGAATACCCTTGCAAGGGTTTCCATTTATATCTCATCTGCAACAGCTCTACTAAGTATATATATAAAGATATGTGGAAAACTAATAGAGTTCAGATAGACTACTAAAGAGGAAAATATGAAGAAAAGAAATGTAATAAATATATATTTTCTTCGCTTAGTTTTTGATCTTTTATTTTATGTGCTCCTTCTCATGTCCTAACTAAATGATAATAACCTTCGTTAGGGTATATAAATTCGCCTCGCTTGGGGTTCTTGCTCAGTTGATTTAGTAGATTGACGGATGTAGTTCATATTCGCCGCTCTCAGCTCTCAGTTGGAATCGAAAGCGCACTCGAAGCGAAACGTAGCTCACGAATTATAATTTAGAAGGGGCCTGATAACAATAATGGGGCATACACTGTTTATTCTCGGATTGCTGTTTTTATCGCCCGCAATTTGTGGAATCTATGGACAGGCATCGCCTGGTCGCCGCACCAGGTATGAGCCGAATTGGGCGAGTCTGGATCAGAGGCCGCTGCCCACATGGTACGACGAGGCAAAGGTGGGCATTTTCCTGCACTATGGAGTCTATACAGTGCCGAGCTTTGGTTCGGAATGGTTCTGGACGAATTGGATAAGTAAGCTTCTGAATTTACCACATTTTACAACATCTTTTACTCTTCTATATTTATAGATATGCGAAATCCGGATTATATACGTTTTATGCAGCGCAATTATAAGCCCGATTTTACTTATCAGCAATTCGCCGACCAATTCACAGCGGAGCTTTTTAATGCTACGCAATGGGCGTTGCTCTTCAGAGATAGTGGTGCCAGGTAATGAATCTATAAAGATATATTTTTCAGTTATTATAGAGATAATACTGTATACTTCAGATATGTTGTGCTGACCAGCAAACATCACGATGGGTATACGCTGTGGCCTTCCAAATATAGCTTTGGCTGGAATTCGGTGGATGTGGGTCCCAAACGGGATATTATTAGTAAGTACACCCAACTTTTTTTTTACACGGTAGATACGTTCCTCAGAAATCCGTGTAAAAAGAAACCGTGTAAAAAAAGAGGCGTTTCCTATAGTAAAATGGGGGATACGTTCCATGTGATTTGAAAACCGTGTAAGATGAAATAAAGAACTATACTTACTTCGAAAAACCGTGTAAAAAATGTTGAAAACTAAAAAACTTCAGATATGCACACAAATTGTATGTTCATATGGCATTTTATTGAGTATTAAAACTTAAAATACATAATTCTTACTGGTGAAAAATTGGTAGAGCAGGCAAAAAACAAAAGAAATCTGTTAATCCAGAATTAAGAACAGAAAAATTAGAATAGAAATAAAGAAAAAATATTTACATAGCTACATAATTATTCGTCGCTATTTGATACCAAGAGCAATTGTTTGCGACGATCTGGACTAAAGTCGGTATCATCACTGGAGATATCCATCAAATTATCCAATGGTTAGTTTCATGAGTTTATCATGCAAACAAAATATATAGGTAAGAGTTATCGAATAAGGGGATTTCCCAGTAACTGCTATGTATGTTCATTTCAGCAATGGTGCCAAGTGTTCTAAAAACAAACATAATTACAAAACAGTGATTTTGAAACCGTACTAGATAAAACAATTTTTACAAAAAAAGATTTTTTCAACCGTGTAACTTCAAATCCGTGTAAAAAAAGAGTGGGGTGTATTCCCGATTTTTCCTTAAAATTAGTTATATTTTGTAATACCAAGACTCAATTCCTGTAGAAAAGCTTGCCTTTAATTAGTTCGTCCTTTAAATCTACATTAAATTGCTCACTTTTGTATGAGGATTCTTACAAAAGGTCTATAAGACTCAGACTCGTAAATTCGTAGTGCGAACAGAGAGGCAAATAAAAACCTAAAAACAGATATTTTAAACATTTTTTTTTATATATTATATGTAAACATCACATCAGGTATTTTTTTAAAAATATATATAACAAAACGAGTTGAAAGCTGTTCTGAATCTGTTAAACGACAAAATTTTCTTTTTAAAAACGTTTACCATCGAATCGACCGAAGTAAAAGTAATAATACAAAATTTTGTATTAAATTCTGATACTATTCAATATTTTTAAGAAGGGATGATACCCAATTTATGAAAAGAATTATAGACAAATGTGATAAGAATTCTGTTTTTTATAATGTTTATAATGCTAAAAAGAACCATAATTTTTCTAATTTTATTTATTTGTCAAAAAAAGTTTAATTTAGAAAGAATTAATCTTAATACATCTTCAAAAATATCGAAATAGAATACTTACATTTAAGTCTAACATAATGCAGTAAAATTTTTATATATTTTATTCATGTGTAATATTCTTCTCAAATAAAACCCACAGAGGAGCTAGCAGCAGCTATTCGTAGCTTTTCGGATCTAAAATTTGGACTGTATTATTCGTTATTCGAGTGGTTCAATCGCATGTGGATCGATGATAAGCTGCATCTGTTGCTGCAACAACACTTTGTGGATTTTAAAGTAAGACCCGAGCAGATGGAACTGGTGACGGAGTATTTACCCGAGATTTTATGGTCGGATGGAGACTGGGAGGCCCCGGCGAAGTACTGGAAATCCGAGGAGTTTATTGCCTGGCTTTATAATGATAGTCCCGTAAGGGATACGATCGTAACTAATGATCGCTGGGGCTTTGGCACCGCCTGCATGCATGGAGATTTTTATAACTGTGCAGATCGATTTAATCCAGGAGTTCTACAGACCCATAAATGGGAAAATGCCTTTACCTTGGATCGCACCAGCTGGGGACAGCGTTTCGATGTGACTTTAAAAGACTTTATGAGCTCTAAGGATGTCATTAAAGGTATAGTTAAAAATAAAATGTACTTTAGTTAAGTGTGGGTATTTTTTGAATCATCCTGCAACTAAGAAAATGCTATAACAATTACTTTTTAGTACCGATTTCGACCTGTAAGTTGATCTGCTTCTAGCAGTATTTTAGGATAGTACCGATTTTTTCTTATTATCAAATATTGTTTTTAACAAAATCTTTTCTATATAAATATTGTCAATTATTTTCCAGAACTTGTGACCACTGTCAGCTGCAACGGAAATGTCCTGATAAATGTAGGGCCCACAAAATATGGAACTATACAACCCATATTCGAAGAGCGTCTACGGGACATGGGTCGCTGGCTGAAGACAAATGGAGAGGGTATCTATGGAAGCTTACCCTGGATTTATCAGAATGATACGCTGACTCCTGATGTGTGGTATACTCGTGGAAAAGAGTCGAATAATGCCAGCACTATTATCTATGCCTTTGTGCTGGAATATCCTTATGACACAAATGAAGTGGACATTTATCCGCTGGGAAAGGATATTAATATTTACCGTAATATTCTGCTAACGGGTCTGGATATGGGCATGAATACCGACGTGCTGAATAAAGCTACGACTAAGATAGAATTGCTGGGAATGGAGAATACTAAAATAACGGTAAGAAGCTATATGCAACCCAACGTAACCTTACTTTTATCCAAGCATAACCTCTTTTTTGTTATTCACAGTGGACTGCAAGTCACAATAAACTGCATATCACGTTTCCACCTAAAAATCATATTGATAAGCGCGGTCTGGATTATGCCTGGACCTTTAAGATAACTATTATTTAGAGTAAATTTAAATACCAGAATCAACAATTGTAATGCGCTCAGCTTCTAAAAATTAATCACATAAAAATGTATGTTTAATTTTTTACCAAATATTTGTTTTACTATTTGAATTATTCAATTTAAAATATGTTCTCCCGCTTTAACTGATTACAGTATTATTGTTTAGCATTTCGCTGTTTATTGGTTTCGGTCACACTGTTGAATCGCTGCAGCCGATATATCGTCTATGCTACCATCTCTAGTCTGATTGGCACAACAAACGCGAAAAGTCGCGATTCCTGGCGCTGGTTTTTCCTAGCATTTTGCAGCAAGTAAATTCTCTAAATATTTTTTGAAAATAGTGTGAACATATGAAACAAACTTTGCTCTACGGATATTGAATGAAAAATAATTGAAAAATTTTTTTCAATTAATAACAAGAAAGAAAAGGAAAATTTTGGGCTGAACAAGTGCAAAGGGAGCATCAAAAATACCTATACAAAAAATTCTAAGAGAGCGCTGACAACAGAGCGAGAGAGAGAGAGAGAGAGACAGAGCAGTGAGTGGGCTTGTGTGAAGTGCTCTTATCATTTTTGTGCGGCAATTTTTTGTTGTTTTTCTTTTTGTTATGACTGCAAATGCAGCTTCTTTGTTTGTGTCTTGCTTACTGCAAGTAAAATATTACCGTTTGTTATATAAATAACTAGACCAACTACAAATATAAACAAAACGAAGGGCACCTGTCGTATTTGCACTGCCTGCTAAATAAAACGTGTTCATTCATGCATGAATTTTGAGGCGCGTTCACTGAAAACATTGTGTTGTGGCTAATTAACGTTCATTTGCTCTGCGTAGTGGCCTTAATAACAATAACTAATATCAGTGAATTAATTTATTTCTTCGGTTGCGAGCAAGTTTATAGCCAAAACAATCAATGCGTCATAGCATGGAGCTGGGGGAAATGCTGGGGTGGAAGGCAGAGAAAAAAACAAACAAAATTGTGAGCGCGCCGTTATGTGTAGAGTTGCCACCCAGCTACAAAAATTCAGTTCAGAGGAACTAGAAAAATTTGGTAAACAAATATAGAGTATAATTAAATCATAATAGAAACTTGATACTACACTTGAAACTCCATACACCAATAGGGTGAAATTATACTTTAGTTAAAGCCGCGTTTTATACAACCGTAGAAGTTCCATTTTCGGATTATAGTCTAAACTTGAGCCAAGCGTAATGTAAAAATATTTGACAATAATTTATATTATTTATATATAATTTTATAATGCAACTGTCTGCACATTTTTATGTTGACTGGTTCCGTGAACTGTTAAAATTGCCACAACTCGACAACCCTATCTTCGCCGCTCTCAACTATTCTCTCTCGCTGTGTCTCACCACCCGTTGCCATACGTCACTTTTGGCCAAAACACACGCGGCTGACTCTTTCAGTCTTAACTGAGTCTCTGAGTTGACGTGAGTAAGCTAAAGGCAGCGCGTGCTAAGAATTAAGAATAAAAAAAGAAACGGACAGAGTCTGAGATAAAGGCTGTATAAGGAGAAGAGTTCATTATCAACAGTGGCTGCGAAAAGTAAACGACAAATATAAAAACAAGAGCAAATGCAAGTGCAAGTGCAGTGAACCAGTCAAAGCGGACGGCGCCCTTGAATAAAACAAAAAACCTGTGCGTTTCTGTGTATGTATGTTGGGTGTGTGTGCTGTGTGTGTGTTGGCTGCTGTTTCCAAAAATGTTTCCAATGTAAAAATAAAAATACAGCAGCGAAAATTCGATTAACAACAAAAGCAACCTTGAAAAAACACTTGGCTATTTCTGTGTTGGACAAGTGGAAACGCTTCAAATTGTTTTCCATGTGTGTTTTAGTCCAATAAGAAAAGCAAAGAGCGAGCCAACCAGAACAATTGAACATATCGTCGCATGGTCATTAACACCGACATCTCTGTGTGTGTATCGGTGTGTTTGCTTTGTGCGTGTGTTCTTTTCTTTTTTTTATGTTTTTTTTTTTCGTTTTTGATTTCTTTATGTAATTTTCATCCATTTCTTTTAGGCGTGCAGGAATTTGCGTGCGCAACAAAAACGCAGCAACGCCAGCAGCGAGAATAGTAGTAGAAATAGTAGCAGAAAGAGTAGCAAACATGCCGCTGCTACCTAATTAACTAATTAAGAAAAGTGAAAGAAAGAGTGAGAGTGAGATAGAGAGTTTAAATAGGTGTAACAAACTAAACTAAAAGTTCCGCAATTCGTTAATATGACATCATACGCAAATGATACAACAACAGCGGCAACAGCGCCAACAGCAGCAGAAGCAGCAGCAGCAGCAGCCTCAACAAACGCAGTAGCAACAGCAGTAGTCACAACGCCAGCGGTTGCAGCAACCGTCGACGTCGCAGTTGCGCAGCGCAGCAAACAAATGTCCAGCAACAGGAACAGTCGCTACGATGAGGACGACAACAGCAGCTTGGAAGGTAGAGAGAAAGCCGATACGACGCCCGAGAACATTAAGAAAATAGCTGAGATTATAAGTGACAAGGAAGCTGCAGCAGCAGCAGCAGCAGCCGCCGCCGCAACAGCGACGCCCAGCTTACGCTCAGCAGCGCCGCCGTCGCAGCAGCATGCGTCTAACTTTGTGGGACTCGGCGCTGCCATCGATGAGTCAAACGCAAAGTTCTGCCTTGGTAAACCGCCGCCGTCACCGGCTGAAAAAGGTAAGCAAAAATTAAAAGCGTCGCAGTCGGCAGCATGTTGACAAAAAGCCGTCCGAAAGCAGCAGCAACAACAATGCGGATCAATTTACCAGTGTTTATTCATTAGGTTGCTGTTGTTGTTGTTGTTGCTGCTTGTTGCTTGTCTCTTTTTTCTCTCTTTTTATGCTTTTAATTTGAATTTTTAATGAAGCTATTTGGCGAGTTTTGGCCACGGCTTTACCGCAAATATTTATTGCACTAGTCATGGCAAACACACACACATACTCACACACTCACACACTCACACTCACTCTACAGCAGTAACACACCCATGAAAGAACAAACAGGGAAAGACAAGTCAGCTCAGTTGCACAGTGGGACAAAGGCTCATATTTCTGGCTTTGTTTGTGCAACCCAGAGAATATTAAACGAAACTGAATAAGAGAAACAATAGAAAAATAAACAAATAAAATACTATTAATTATATGTATTTATTACGTCTGATTCCTTTCGAAATCAATATCATAAGAACATATCAAATTCATTTACAAACTGCTTGTTGATTTACAGAGATCTTTGACAAATGCCCCAACTGTTCCATATATGTCCGCTATGTGATATAGTTGTCCGATCTGGTCCGATCCGGTCCGTTTCTATATACAATATTGAGTGCTAGAAAATGTGTGCCAAATTTTATTCACCTAGCTTAAAAGCTGAGAAACTAGTTTACATAGAAACAGAAAGACGGATAGACAGGCGACTCTATTTTGATTTGTCCCATCGTCAATAAGATCTATAATATATATTGGGGTCGGAGATGCCTTCATTAATTTCGTATAAATATTAGAATAACGTTTATATTTTATAAAGTTAAAGTATAAAAAAAAAAAAAAAAAAAATCACAAAGACATCATAGTTTTAAAATCAACTAATAAAGTTAATATTAAATTCCAGTTTCCTGGGGACGGACACCTTTCGATAATTTTGATGTCAGGGTGGCCAGCTATAAATTTGTGCCGTATACGTTACTGTGCCGTGCCTTGTTGAAAACGAAGCATCTACTACGATGAAATATGAAATATTTTGATTTTAAATCATTTATCAAATCACACTAAAAACAGCCTGCACGACTAATCAAGCGTGCATAGAAACTATTAATTTGGACACAAGGCCTTTTGCAGCATTTTTTGGCTTGCTGCCCAGTGCCCAGTGCCCATTGCCCATTGCCCATCGTTTCTACTATATCATGACATAATGGAATGGCAAATATTTCAGATATGCTGGAGCAAAATAATAAACTGTAAATTCCAGAGCTTAGAACTCGAGCATTTGTGTATTTGTATAATAAACAAAAGCAATTGTTGTTCCGTTCTGTGGAATTGTGCGATATTCAAGCGCTCCGATTACTGACTTGCAACTGAGTTGCAATCTCGTCTGAACTTTCTATGACAAAATACTTATGGACATATACAAAGCTGGAGTGGAGTTGGATCGAATTCCAACAAACGTTGGTGGCAGTCACAGAGAAACAGCTGTAATTCTCTTACCCAGGCACTTAAAAACAGTTTATTTCCATGTCGTCATAGCTCTTTTATCAGTCGTTTAGTATACATATATATACATATATATTTTTTGTTTTGTGAGTGGCAAATCTTACGAAATCCGCCAGTTGGTGTTGCTGTTGCTGTTGCTGTTGCTGTCATTATCTCGCATTTTCATGCCGTGCACGCAATTAAACAAAAAATAAAAACTGACTTGATTTTGGCGCTGACTCCAAAGCGTGTGACTCAGCGCTCCAACTACGCGATGATCGATTGAAGGCTATTGCGAGATATTCAAGTTTTTCAGCTTTTTTTTTTGCAGTGTTTTCGCACAAAGAAACAAAACAAATGTAAACATTTCGAATCGCTCAGATATATAGATTTATTAATTTCTTATAGGATCTGCACAATGTTTTCATTTAGTTGTTGTTAGTTAGTAGTCTCTTATTGAATACTGTAAATGCAGGTTAATTTTAGAATGCAATAAATTTGAATATCTTTGATAAATGCGTTCTACTGATCCAGATATAGAAATTACCCTTTCTATATAAAAAAAGTGGGTATTATTAACAATGCTTTTGCCACTTGACCTGCTACTGAAATGGGACTTAATGCAAGTTATTACCTATGACAACTAATCAAGTTTTGACTCTAAAATACCCTGTATTCAGGCAAATATATATACATATAAAATCTGTAAACGGGGTCTAAAGAGAACTGAACTGAGAGTATGCATTATGCAATTTTCTAGCGTAGTAGAATGCCAATTTGTTCGCTTTGTTGCACCGACAAAATGATTGATTACTCTACTCGCACAGTGGGACGTGGGACGTGGTAGGAAATGTTCCACTGTGGCATGCAATGTGACCACAAATAATGATACGAGTTGCGAGTAAGTGTAATTACCCTGACCACTCCACCATGCCAAAATATTGTCGCAGCCTCTGTGGATCGTCAATATTCGGTGAGTTGAGTTGAGGTACTCGTTTAGTTATTGTTATTATTATTATTGTCGAGTGACATACGAGGCAATTGTTACCATTATTTTTTTTTACCGCTTTGTATACCCTGTACTAATTATAATATAAAAGCGGGTATAAGGCAGAAACACCAATTATGAAGCAAAGCTTCAAAATTCAGTAGTAAATTCCGTGAAATTAGACTTTTGAGATCCAAATTTTGATTCATATTTTCTGACTTTGGGTGCGGATTTTCCATTATGCATTAGTAGTGATTTATATTTATTATTATTTATTATCACGCAATACGTAATGCATGGAGAGTCATTTCTGACCCTATAAACTATAAATATAAACTAATAATATTTATCTGGACTTATAGATGACTTCATACTGCCATGTTCGTCTGTTTAAAAACTAGTCCTTTAGTTTTTTGGTTGGGTGGTTGAGATTTTGTATATAGACACTTCTGGCCGTATCGGACAACTATATCATATAGGAAGAATCGGTTCAAAAGTTGTTGTATAGGAAATTTTTTTTGTTTCTCAAAGTATTTTAGGGACCTTTACAAGTTAAGTTATAGAAACAATCCAGTTTTCAAGTTTATATAATCGACGGCGGGTCGAAGATAGTGTTCCTTACTAGTTTTTTATTTTTTTTATAAACTTTTCGATTTGCTTTTAAAGGGTATTTTCAAATCGTTTTATACGTTTATTATTTTTTTATGTTACGTGCGCTTTTACTTTTTGCAATAAATAAATAAAAAACTGTTGCTACTACTTTGTATTTGCTTTTTTTTTTTTTTTTTTTTTTTTGTTGCTGCTTTTAGCCATTATTTATATTTTTTGGTTGTTTATTTTTGGGAAAGTCGAAATTTTAGGGTCCGCGTCGCCTGCTGATTGTTGAGTGTTAAATTTGGGAAACTCTTTGAAATTTGTGAATTGCGAGTACTTAACTCATTCCAAAGAAATGAAAAAATAACCGTTTAATCAAGCGACTCACAAGCGCAAATCGATAACAATTTTATCGGTTTTTTTTGTTTGTTTTTACAGCAATAAAATGGCAACGGGTTCGAATTGGTTTCTAATTGGACTCACTAATCGTTGATCTTGCGTCATGCGCACCTTTGAAAGTCGTTAAATGAGTTTTGTTTTACTTTATTTTGTTGTGCTTTTTCTGGCTATGAACAGCTCTCAAAAAAAGTTTATAAAACAATCAGCAAATAAAACAAATGCTCAACTGTTTTGCGGTTTTGCATGTGATTATAATAGATTTATTTATTTGTATATTTTTTATATTTTGCCTCAACACGGCGAAATGGCGACACGGCGACAGCAGAGAAAGCAACCAGCATACGATCATCAATTGTCATCTGATTGAGGTCATCGCCTCGGCCATTTGACGTCTGATGATTCAGTTCATTCATCTACATAATTTATATGAACTTTAAATGGTCAGAGAAAGATCAGAAAAGAAAAGTATAAACTAAAGCAGAATATAAATAAATTATAATAATATATAATTTAATAATTTTCTATTTAAAACTTGGCTATAATTACGGTTTGAGTATACCTCACGTATTTTCAAGCCGGAATTACAGAAATATGTTACATTTTAACTACACTTACGATTAATTCATGAATTCATGGCATGTACCTCTTAAGTAAAGGCAAAGTAATTAAGATTAAAAGTATTTTTTTTAAAGCCGCCCTAACACTCATTTAATTAATCAGCAGGCGAAAATGCAGTACATATATATTAAGCAGTTCAATGAAAAAACACAGACCGGTTAATTTAAAAGCTTTAATTAACTTCAAAAGCACCTTAAAGCTTTACATGCAGTATCCAATCGGATAAAACTAATTATCTTATTTAAACTTTTTATAATAAACAAATTTAGACATATATATTTATCGGTTTTATACTCTTGCGGGGGATATTATAATATATATATAGGAGGCATCTTCGACCCTATAAAGTACGTATACATATGTAATATTGATCAGGATTTAGATGCAAATTATTCTCCCTGTATTTGACCTCAGTGAATGAAATTTGGCATGCACCCTACTATATCATATAGCTCCCATATTAATCGGCCAACAAAAATAAATGTAACCGCAATTTTTAAATAGTTATTTCAGTATGAAGGTATATATAATATTAGGCGCGCCTAAGATAGCCTTTCCTTACTAGCTTTAATTTCCTTGATAGCCTCACACAAACAATTTAATTAATTTGTATTATAATTAATCAAGAGAGTTACTCTTGAAAGCCTTGTTTGTTCACATTTCCTGTTCCATTTCAAACCCATATTTAAAAGAATATCTAATTAGTCTCGAAATAACTTGATTTTTAGCCAGAAATAAAAAAGTGCTAGCCAAAATGTTCAGTGAAATTGCGTGCTTCTAGATATTATGGTCATCTTTAGCTTTTTTTATTTTAGAGGCCACACGAAGACAACTCGTACAGCGGAACGGAAGACACGTGCGTCCGAAAATTCCGGGCCAGCGAGTTAGCTTAGGCAGGGAATAGAAAATTAAAAGAAATATCTTTCCACCACTTCATCAAAATACCAGACTGCATGCTCGACCCGCACTCAATTGACCAAAATCAACGAACTCTAACCTTCATTTGAGGGCCGCCGGCCGTGGGCCTTATAAAGTGCTCAAGAGAGATGCCACCCAGTTATAGATCATGAATGCAGCCCTGTTATGGGATTTCCCTGGTCTGGCCAGTTAAAGCTTGAAAGCCAAAACTATGAGTATTTGATTTTATTTCATGTCGTTACTTTGCTACGGAAACCTTTAGAAATTTTCCAGCGGAAACGGTGGGGAAATAGCTTCAGTGCAGGTAAAAAGTTGGGGTTGGTCAGCAAAGGAAATAATTATTCAGGTAATGTCATCATTAAATTGTATGGAATAGCGCTTTTGCCATAATTTTGTTATGTTCTTGTTGAATTTTCTTTGCTTGAAATAATATTTATAATAATTTATTTTAATTACAATGTGCATTTACTTGTTAATTAAGTCATTCTAAACAATAAAAAGGGCTGACTTTCAAAATTGAGGCAATTGCTATGTGAAGAAAAGCACGACATTAAAATATGTTGAAAATAATCGAATGTCATTGCTATGTAAGCTATCTATATTATTGAATATAGATATATTATATTATTGAATATATTGAATCGAACTATCGATAGCTGTCATCTGTACTCTATGCACTGAAGTTAGTTGTCATTAAAGCGTCTCTTGCCCCACACGTGTTCAGGTTATTTCTGGTGCATCGGGTAAATTATACCCAAGAAAATCATATTAAATTGGAGTTTTAATATATATATTTACAGACATATAGTAGCATAATAAAGACGCTTTAGTTTTCAAGCGCCTAACACCCGACACACTACTGAGCTGGCCCTGTGTTGCACTGTGCTGCTCACTCGCTTGCCACTTGAGTTGTTGTGTTGCGTTGAGTTGTAGTGTGTTCAGTTGGATTATTCTGTTGCAAGTTTAGTCTCGTTTTCTCCGCTTAAATGGTAATAATAATAACTGTAAATAAATGTTAATTTAATTGTACTCATATCTCTTTCTTCTATTGCTCTTCCATTGCAGCGTCTGTGCTGAGTCGAGCGCAACATCATTATCACAATAACAGCACCAGCAAAAACAACAGCAACAAAGAAACCTCCGTCGCGGACGAAGACGAATCTTCGGCTTCCAATTCGACAACTACAAAGACGGCGCTGGCGTTTACCATAGATCACTTTGACGCCTCGGAGAACGACTCAGCAGCGCAGGCTGCGAGATATAAGAATATGATGGAGCGCTTTCAGACTCGACACAAGCGTGGTGCCTCCATGTCCAAGCTGGAGAGTGAGCAAGCAACAAATGGGCGACGCAGTCTGGATGACGAATCTGTCTCTGTGGCAGTCACACCTACAGCGGAAATAACACCTGCGGTGAAAATGCGCGTGCGCGAACGTAGCGCCAGTCGTGTGAAAGACGCCTCCAAGCGTCACAGTTGGTCACCGCGCAGCTCTGCCCAAGGACAGACACAATCGCAGGCGCACGCACAGCAGGAGCCTACTCTCAAGCCTAAGCCCAAGCCGACGCAGGCGGCGCCACCCAAAGGTACTGCAAATTTGGTAGCGAATCGCACCTCACAATTTACGCCACGCTCGCAGGCAATGCAGCTGGCTCTGCAGCAAGTGGAGCTGCTCTGCCCTCATCCGCCCCTAAATGATGTTAACGCTGGACTGGAGGAGGAGGATGCTATCAGTGAGGCCGGCACCTATACACTAGACGGTGATAACTATACGGAGGAGCAAAAGGATCTCATGAATATTGATCGCTCTGCCAAAATGCGACCCAAGCAACTTTCGGTCAAGCCCAGTCGCGCTAGTAATGTGCTAGAAGTCAACTATTATCACGAAACGCCGCAGCAGGAGCAGGAGAAGAGCAACAACATCACCACGGGCGCCTATTTAGAGCAGTTGAAATCACGTGTTCTGCGTCAACAGGCGCCTCCAACGCCCCCAACACCTCCATCGCCACGATCCCCGGCTGCCGATGTGGGCTGCTTCACCAGCGTCACTACTAGCGGCGTCTTGGCCAAGCAACGCGCTCTGGACACACATCCCAAGCTTACACGGCACACTCACAGTTTGTCTACTTCGCAGATCGACAGCTCCGAGTATGTGAGTAATGAGGCCAAACTGCGGCATGCACAGGCGTTGTCAGGCAGCGCTACGGATCGACAGAAGGCCGCGTATCGCCTCAATGTGTTCACCAGCAGCAACAACAGCAGCACACCACAGCAACAGTTGCCGTCGTCTCATCTTCATCAACTACCTGAAACGCCTACAACACCCACGATGGGCGTCACAGAAGCAGCGTTACTACAATCAGCGCCTACAAAGCAGGACTGGATTCAGGAATGGGCTCGCAATGCCCGCGCACGGAGTCTGGCTCAGGATGTGAGTAGCAACTCCGCGAGTCGACGAAAGCAGCAGGCACAGGTAAGCCCCAAGAGAGACTTTCTCTAAATGGAGTATATTATTTTTAGCAACTACTAATCTCTCTCTCTCTCTCTCGCTCTCTCTCTTTTTTTCTCTCTCTCTCTCTCTCTCTCTCTATCTTGTGTACAGCTAATGACACGCAGCTATAACTGCTCTGACACAGGAGCCAATTCTCTGACGGATGACAGCCTGAACCTGTACAGCCAGCAACAGCGTCAATATGCGGCTGCAGCTAAGCTGAATAGGAATTTGGCTGAGCGTTATCGGCTGCTGGGTGACTGTGATTACGCCAGCGATCCGGCGCTGTGCAGTCACGCGGGACAGGTTCCTGGTGAGCCTTATAAGCCGCCAAAGAGTCCCAGTAAAATACCCTCGCCGCTGCACACGCTGGGGCGTGCGCGCAGTGCCAGTCGCTCCAGGCCAGCCTTGGAGCAGCAGCAACAGCAAGTCTCATCGCAGACGACTTCGCGCCGCAGCTCAGTGAAGTCTCCAGCTGCACAGGGCAGTCCGCAGCACAGTTTGGAGGCATCTGGAGCAGGCGGAGGC
This sequence comes from Drosophila repletoides, assembly GCA_018150835.1. Lineage (NCBI taxonomy): Eukaryota > Metazoa > Arthropoda > Insecta > Diptera > Drosophilidae > Drosophila > Drosophila repletoides. The sequence continues at coordinate 4,363,087 of JAECWQ010000231.1, forward strand.
TACCGGCGGTCACCACTACATCGCGCTCTGATGACCAGCAGCATTAATGAGGCGCAGCTGCACCTATTGACAAGCGGAGAATATCTGCTAAACCAGCTGCATCTGCGCAAGAATTCGCTTGATGATATGGAACAGGAGCTTTGTGGCGTCTCAGGTTCCATATCGCCGTTGCGGCGCTCCAGCTCTTTTCAGCGACCAATGCAAAGCGTCCGACAAGCGCGACCCAATTTTCAGAATCTATACACACCGCCAGCGGCGCGCCATCTGCAACAGCAGCAGCAACAGTTGCAGCTAAAGAAATCAGCCAGTAGCAACAACTTTGAGCAATCCTATAGCGACTACGACAACGAGCTGCAATACTACATCAACGATGAGGATGAGCTGGGTACTAGTGGACCATACTATTCTAGTGGCGAAGAGGAGTTGCAACAGCAACATCAGCAGCCGGATGCAGCGGTGCCTTTGAGCAATACCAGGCTTAACAAGGCGTTGCTGATGCGCATTGAACGTAGTAAGCAGCGTGTGGCAGGTGCAGGAACGGGCAGTGGCACACCTGCTAAGCCAAGCTCTGCTCCAGCGGGAAAAATGAGTATAGCGCTGCAGAGCACTGCCGGACAGGTGGCCTGCCCCAATACGCCAGAGTTGCCACGCCGTGGCATCAAGAGCGCGCCACGAGCCGCCTCCAATTGCAACCCGAAGACGCGTCAGTCCATGCCACGCGAAACGAGCTTAAGTCGACTAGCTCAACAGGTGCCCAGCAGTCTGGCGAATGCCAAGAAGCAGCTGTTGCAGACCGCAAAGGAGCCACGGGTGCAGCCCAAGTATCTGGATATATCCAAGTATAAGTCGGCACAGTCAAATAACTTTTTGCGTAAAAATGATGCGAAGAGCACACTGAAACCAGCAGAGCAAATGAAACGCAGTCCCAGTGCGTCTTCCATGGGACTTAGTCGCGGCGAATCGACTCGCGCTAGCAATCGCAGTGTTCGATCTACCGTTTCCCTCATGAATAGTAGCACCACTTCTCTAGGTGGTGGTGGTAACCGTGCATCATCTTCCGCACGACGTGATGCGTCAGGTAAAGGGAGCAAATATTCCCTTCAACTAGAAAGGCAACCTTTTCATGCATTATTTAAACCCGCAGTTAATAAGCAAAAGGAGGCCGAGATGGTCATGTGGAAGAGGCGCTCCACTTATGACCCCATGAAAGCAGCGGCCGAAGATCGACGCCGCAAAGAGGAGGCGCGCCGAGCCCAGTCTCAATCACAATCACAGGTCCAAGCACAGCGACAGCTGAATGATTTGGCCAATGATGTGCCTTTCGAAAGGTAAATTCTCTAGCAATAACTCTTGATAGAGAATGACTCCTATTTAGAATAGAATATATAGGTCTTCTTAAGGTGTCCTTAATAACCCTTACACACACACCACTAGTCTACTCTAGTCCGGACAAGTAGAATTTCAAATTGTCTTAGTTCTATATAATATATTTCTATTCTTATACAGAATAATAATGGCTTAAAGCCAAGCAGATTTTATTTAATACCAATTCAAAAACAAAATAAAATTTATAAAAACTTTGACTTTCATCCATTGTTTCTAATGAAAGTTTCCTTAACAACTATTATTTTGTATCCAATTTATCTATGTGTAAGATTATAAATATAATATTACATCTAATAACTTAAGGAAAGACCAGTAACTATGTTTTGAGAACTCTTCCAATGTGTTTAATATTGATATATTCTTTATATTATGTATTCCTTGGCCTTACCTAATTTTATTATTAACGAATATTACCGGTTTTGATGTACCTTATATGATTGACAGATCGATACTATTCGATATTGGGGAATTGCTTTAGAAAGGTACCGAAAATATTATTTTAATTGAGTTTTTAAAGATTATAGAAACATGAATTATTCAGCGCTGATTCAAAATTGACTAAAAGCAATTTATTTAAGGTGCTCTAAATAGATCAATAATTAATTGGAGGCCTTATTTAGTTTTTAAGCTAAAACTAAGTAGAATATTTGATTTCAGTTTTAGCTATAGTTTGACCTAGTTTTGCAATTGATTTTGAATTTTTCTATTTTATGCGTAATATCTTTTCCTTTTATTCTTTTATTATTAGCTTAAGGTTGTGGGTAATATCGCGACTAGAGGTAAAGGTGCGTTTATATCGACCATAGATATACTTCGTATTTATTTTATTTTTTATGACCATTCAACATACTCTCTTAACACACACTATTATAATTTACACGCTTTCGATTTAAACTTTCGTAGTGCTCTATGCTGTTTCGATAGGCACCCTATTGAATACCCTTCAAAGTAAATAAAATTGTAGGCATATAATTAATAGAGAAGATTGAAATAATATCAAAACCAAATCTCATTTAATGTTTATAATTTTGCTAATTAATTTCTTTTCTTTTAATTTCTGTACACCTGAAACCAATCAACAAAAAAAAAACACACACACACACACACAATCTGTAGACCTTCACGCTCACACTATCGCCGTGGACAGTTATGACCAACGGAAGGTGTGCTAGTGACAGATTTTTAAATCTGATCTATAAAGAAAGTATAAGAAAAGAACACCAAAAAGAACAACAAAAACAACAACATTCGAACAACCAATCTCTCTTTCCACAAACACATAAAAAAAATAAAAAATAAAAAACAAAAACAAAAACACGCACACAAAGAACTCTCTACAAACACACGCTACATTTACTCGTAACATGGTGCAAGCAGCAGACCCAGCGAATTCCGAGGTTCCTAACTACGTAATTAATGAATTAATTAATTGATTGTGACACTTGAAGTTAATTCCAGTGCAAGGCACTCAACAAATCAATGTAAACCCGATATTATTTAAGGATATTAACGAGTATACGAGTACGTACTCGTTGTATATACGCACGCATCTTTTCGACGACAACGACAACGAATTGCGACGCTGCAACATTTCGACGAGTTTACAATGTAATGGAAAAGTTGCCACACTGTTAAGAGTACTCGCTACTCGTTACAATTTACTCGTTGCTCGTTACTCGTTACTATTTATTATGTATGATTGATGCATTTACTCGTTCATTTTATTCGTTGCTCGCTATTGTGCAATTGTCTGAAAAATTGTAAGACTCGTTCGTCAGCTCGTTATGCAATCGTTCGTTTGTCTTGTGCAGCTTCCAAAGCGCCATAACAACTTGTGCATAAACTAACCAAAGTACTCGTAGTAATTCATATCATATATTGGCATTTGGTATTCCCTAATCCTAGCCGTAGCCCTAGCCCTAACCATATTCCTAACCTCTAACAGCCTATGCAATCATACTTATAAATAGAAAAATATATATGTATATCTATCTAAATTTACCATCAGATTAACAATTGTTTGTTAACTGTACAAATGTTTGCCTTGTTTTGTACTTAAACTAAAAACTAACTTCTACTCGTACTCATCCATAATTCAGTCGAACTTCTCTGTAACGAACCACTGCACAGGGTATATGTAATAGTTGCAAGCAGCAATTTAGAAACTTATTATTTAGCAATTTAATTCGGAAAAAAGAATATTAATATAATGAAGAGTTCGTTATGGATCAGCTCGAATGTACATAATAGCTAAACAGTTATTAACAAGCTGAACTAAAACAACAACAATCACACAATCATACTTAAACAACAATTAAAAGCTTAGTTAGTCGCTAGTTAAGCACCCGATTTGTATTCGCCACATTCAATCGGTTATTTTGAAAATCTACATAACTAGATAAAATATTAAATGATATATTTGTCATAACTATTCCTCGCACAGTGTCCTGCGACCGGCGAACAATTTGACAATTACGGGCAGCGCAGGCTACAGTCCAAGAAACTCAATGGAAAACGACGCCTGGACGCTTGGTGAGTCATCGGAGTATGGTGAGTATCCCGAGGAGGATTACGATGACGATGTGGATGCTGATGCTGATGAACAGGAGGGACTCGAGGTGGAATACGTGGGCGGCCAGGAGTCGGACGATGTATTCGAGGCGGAAACAGCGGAGGCAACAAGTTAAACCAGCCACAGTGATATCTTTAAACGATCTATAAATATAAAAAATTATATAAAACAATATTATATTTCATAGCAAGCGCATTGCGATTTAGTTATAAACAATTCTGAATTTGATATCATATGATATATGAGTATAAAATATGATTTAGAGTCTGCCTAAGTGCATAAACTCGTTATTTATATGAAATGAAGGCGAAAATAAACTGAGTAACTGATTTATGAAATGTGTGTGAAACGATATAAATATAAAAAAAAATATATACTATATTATTTACGATGCTGTCCAAAACGCCATAACCGAAACAAAGGAAACACAAAATATTTTAAAAAATCTGTTTTAAATGAGAATTAATATAAACACTGCATACAAACTACAGAATATATCAAAGCTATACTTTAATTACATTTTATATATTATGTTCAGAAAATACTCAGAGCCAGCGTTGGGCGTGGCACATATGGGCGAGTAAGTTCTCTTCGAACGTAGACTGCAAATAAGTGCTACTAAAAATATTTACATATATCCTAAGTATACGGAATTGAATTAATTGAATATACTAAAAAGAAACTGTGCTAAAAAACTGAAAAACTGAAAAACTGAATACGTTCCGAATTAGCTCTGTTCAATGTGCCAAAGCTCAGCAGCAACACACGAATTGTCAGTAGATTTTGTATGCGTACACCAAGTATATTAAACAATAAATGGAACAATATGGATAAAGATATAGTTTTATATATATATATATATATATATGTGTATGAAATTATGAGTGCGTATGCGTATGTATGTGGTATTTGCTTTTAAATCGCTTAAAATGTTTAAGTACTTTTAAATTTAACGTGCAGCTTTCAATGCTTTCAAGCAGAATCGATATATCGATTGATCTACATCTAACTCTAAATTCTAGGTTCTAAAACTATATACTATAACTATATAGATATACTACAAAAATGGTGTCGGTGTCCATTTCAGTTGCTGTTTGTCAGCAACTCCTTGGTTTTAATTATTTAAATTATAAATTTATACATACAGAAATATATATTTATATATTTTAAATTCAAAGCGCCTAAATTAACTTTTAAAATTTTTTTTGTAAATTTCGAAAAAAAAAAACAAAAACAAAACGTTAAAACATTTTTATGGTACAATTTGTTTATTGTTGTTTTATTTCTAGACAGAAAAATAATAAAAATGCGAATACTTAAACTGAATTTTCTTATTCTAAATTATTAAATCAGTTAATCAATATATTGCAATATATATATTAATATTTTATCTTAATTAATAGAAAGGTGAGTGATCTTAGCTGTCTGCTGGAATGTTCTCGATATAATATGCATACATATGGTATTAAACGATGTATTATATATTATATTGATACAGATTGGAGTGGAACATGTTGGTAACAGCCGGAACGGTTTGCTTTTATATTGTCATTATATAATATTATGTGGGGAGAAGTAATCGGTCAACAAGTACGTTGATGTCACTCTTTAATGTTAAATCAATAATTTCTCCCTGTTTCACTGTTTATTAAATATCTGTTGAAAAACTAATACCTTGACCTTGAACTGTAGAAGTAATGGAAACGATTTATCAAGGCGCCTAAAAGTATACTCCGCGTATTTAGCAAAAAGCGGGGCATACTTTTGGGCTCTTGGAAAATTTAAAATTTAGGTTAATCGGAAAATGAATGAAGGTTCCATCTCCCACTCAGATAATATATATTATTATTACTGACGATGAGATGCGTCGATACGGGCCTTTCCTTACTAGTTTTTCTTCAACTTCATGCAATTTCGTACTCTTATTTATTTGAGAAACTTAATCTTATTTATATATCAAGGTGGATATTTCTCTTTATATCAAAATTTTTTGACAAAGAAAAGAGAAAAAGAAATTAAATCTAAATTGAAGTGGGTGGAGTGGGAGAAGTGGAGGAGAGGGATTTAGGAGCGGAAACGCCAATTAGACATTTTGTGTAATGCTGAAAACAAAAACTAAACAAACGAAACAAAAAAACAAAAAAAACAAGTACAGGAATTCCTATGCAGCGCAGGGTGAAGTGAGGTGAGGTGAGTGGGAGGAAGAGGAAGAGGAGAGATTGAAGAATTTTATGGAATGATAGGAGCTTGAGGAGGAGAAAAGGGACTACGAGTAAAGGGAATAATAACAACAAAGCATAGTAAAATGAAGCAAAACAAATTAAATTAAATAAAATAGAATTGTAAACAACAGCAATACCCAAAACAACAAAACAAAACACAACAAATAAAAGAGCCATAAATATTTATCAAAAGAAATAACAAAACAATCTGAGAAAAAATGCCAGAAATTGAGAACAATGAAATGTGGTTGTTTTATTTGTTGTTGTTGTTGTTGTTGTTCTTGTTGTTGTTATGCAATTCGCCTGATAAATGAATTAATTAGTTTTTATGCAGCAAAAGCTAAATATTCGTACAGAAGTTAAAGAAAACATTTCAAATTATGAATAATATTAGTATAATAAGAGACTGAATTGAAAATAAAAGAGGGCAGTCCCTGGAGTTTCTTAAAGACACATAGAATTAAGAGATAATCTGAATACACAGATCTGCTCTAATAAACACATATATAATAATATTAATTATTAATATGTCTTAAATCGGAATAAAATAAGAGATAAATGCTGGCAAGTATCTTGAAGAAACAAACTTTATTCTTATAAAGATTGTTTAAAATCTCAGATAAAAGAACCGAATATTTCTTCGGAAATAATAGCTTAGTTCATTAAACTAAAGCTAAGCGAGATAATTCTAGGAATTCTTATAAAACATCCCCTTTAGAAACCATTAAGACTAGACAAACTATTGTTTATTAATAATACTGTTTGTTATTAGCATATTGTTCTTTTTCAATTCTATTTTTCTTCTTTTTATTTTTTTTTTAAATTACCTCTGAAGCAGTAGGAGTATTCCCCCCAGAGTCTCGTGATATTTGGTGAGTTGATCAGTTCTATTGAAATGTTAATGCTGTTCCAGAGTCTGTTTAGTCTGGCACTTAAGAGCTGTATTATTTACGAGTTTTTGGCATTTGGACTCTTTGTATTGCTCAAGATTTCAGATTTTCCGATTTTCAAGCGTTGGCAATAAACAAATAATGCTTAATGTGCATTCGATCATAAACGATAAACAATGCGAATTATTATTTACGAAATGTGATGGAAGGAATTCAAAACTCTCGATACTTATACTCGTAAAACACATTGCTGCGGGTAGATTGCTACTTGAGGCCACTCTCAACAGATTGATATATGGCATTACGTCAGTTAGCTCCCAAAAGTGAATACTGAAAAGTGAATGCTGAATAATGAATAAAGAATAGCCATCTGATTATGAGCAGAAATACATTTGTCATTTCTCTTTATGAGTTTTGTTGAGTCAAGAATTGTGGCTTATGCTGAATACAACAAAAATTTTAAATTAATTAAACATGATTCTATTCTCACGAGGATATAGAAGAAACTGGAATATACACACTATGATGCGGATCGATACGTATCGATATGTATCGATATGCACTGCAACCGCAGGAGAGTCAGCCTGGTGAGTGCAGGAGAAGGCTGGGAGACAAACAGAAACGTGAATTATTTTTATTATTATTTTATTATATTTTAATATTATTATTAGTATTAAACAATTTCTTAATCCTATTAAACATAAGGATTAGCTGGAAAATGCTAGGGCAAAAAAATGAGTAGATAAATATTTGTTTTATATATTTATTACATAATATATGTAATATTCGCCTTAGGAATTCAATTTATAATATTTTATTGAAATAAACATTTTTCAATATGAAAAACCAGAAGTTCTTAATTATAGGAAAGACTTTTTCAGATTGAGCCAATTACATAAGCTGACCAGGCAAATAGAACTTGCAGGAAGGAAATAGACAAATATATACCTTTTTTATTGCATACTTTTGGGTTTGGACAATGGTTTAAATTAATCCTCGGACTTGGCTATAAAACGGTTGCTTTTTATTCTTTACCTGGCGAACAGAATTTGCTGTCAGTAGATGAATATTTAAATATTTAACAGGTTTTTTTATTGTATACTTTTGGGTTTGGATAATGTTCGATATGAAATATTAACAGCTGAACGCTCGCCGCCGCACGATGTTTAATTACATTTCCTGTCAGTGTCCTGTTCCAGAGCACAAATATATCCGAACAATGTGTAGGATACGTACTGAGATACAAAAAGTATCTGTGAGATACAAAAGTGATCAATGAGATAAAAAAGTATCTGAAAACTTCTAAATTTTAAATGAAATACTAAGTATTAATTTGTCATAAATCATGTTTATTTAGTAGTACTTCTTTTAATTTGATATATGAACAGAGATTTCCAAGCATTTCAAGCATTATTTGCCAAACATGGCCTTAAATCATCGTATAACCCACCATTTTTTTAGTATTCAATATTGACTGAGAATGTTATATAGAAAGTTATAACCTATAAGTTAAATTTAGTTTTTTTTTTTTGAGTAATAACATGGAAATTTTCTAAAATTCATTAATTGAGCAGTTCATTTGTCAGGATAAAGTCGTTTGAAATTATAGTATAAGCTGGGATTATAAACATCGTATAACGGATGTCGCATAACGATATATTTAAAATGCCAGAGCTCGATAAGAACAGCTCCAATCGAAGTCAAGTAGCCAATGAATAGGGCCACAAATGAACTCCAGAATTTACTCAGATTCATCAGAGCTTCCTGAGGCACCTGTTCCTCGGCAGGCAAACGGTTCACCGCATCGCGCAGCCACTTGGCAATAAGACCTGCAAGAGAGTAAGGTAGAGGGATATGAACGGAATGGAGTTCAATGGAATAGCACGTACCACCCTCACTTAGACGCTGTATTATGTCATCCACGCGTGGCTTTAGTGCAGAGTTCTTCTCCAAAGCCAGCACTACGGGCATGTGGACGACGCATTCCTTCATAATGTGAAGAGCTGAAGAGCCCACGCTTCGTCTCTCATCTGATACGCGAAGAAATCTCAGATAGAACTCGTTGTCGTAGTAGGCGCAGCGACCGACAGCAATGCGATCGACCTATAACGAAACGGGAATATGTTATTATTAGTTAGTTAATTATTTTATTATACATTTATATATTTATAAATGATCAGTTTATTTTAATAAAATTAACCACGTACTTTAAAATGTAACTTAGGCATTCCAAGTATATAAGTATTCTTCTATTCTTACCAAATCAGTGATACCGTCTATAATTTCCATTCGGGAGCCTAGCTCCCGAACTACTTCGTCGCTGGAATCCTTGAGGAACTGCTTATTCTCTGCTGCTCCAGTTGCGAGCGGAATGCGTGCTGTATTCAGATCCTCCAATGTATCAATGGTGATACTAAAAGTTACCCTGTAATAGTTGTCACATTATACCAATTATATTGCCTTACCGCTCTGCCGGATTAGCAAGAATTGCCGTAAAGCTGGCTCTATAGGTGGCCACGAGTAGGATGCAGTAGATCCAGTACCAGCCGGTGAGCACTCGGAGCGGCCAATTTCGGGGCATGCGGGGCAAAGCCACGTAGAGCAGCATGCTATAAGTGAAGAGTATACAGTTCGCATAATCATCAAAAATATCCCGACGAATTCCATTTTCAGCTTTTCTATAACGACTGAGTTCAATGCGCAGACTCAAGCGACGCCAGCTAAGCTCCCTATTCTCTCTGCTTTTTTGCCTGCGCAGGCAGCGAAAGAATCCTGGACTACTGCCAAGAAGCAGCGCATTGAAGAAACTGATTAAATAGAAAATAGTTCCCACTATGAACAGGGAGAGCAGCACACCCGCCCACATGCCCCCGCTAAAGGGTAGTATAAAGGTCTGCCAGGAATTATCCGCTGAGGATTCCGGTGTCAGGAAAGTTAAGCATTCCACGCTGTGTGGGATGCTCAGCTCCACATGCTGCACATAGCTCTGAAATAAATGTAAGTCCCCGATGCCGAAAAGTGCATTATGATGCGCCTATTGGAATAATGAAAGGTTTACCAGTGGATACTGATTAACTTGTCCCTCAAGTAGTTTACCAGTTCTCCAATTGGGCCTGCGTCCAGATGCGTCTCATTCTCCTGCAGACTCTGCTCCCATTCAATCGAATCGCTTTCATTCGCATTATAATATTGGATCCGAAAATTTAAGGACTTGGCTAGGGCTTCCACAATTTCGATCTCAACGCCCTGATATTTATTTGTGGATTTATTTAAATGTACCATGGGCAAATGGACAGCTATAGCCACTGCAACTTGCGCGCCTTTAAGAAAAACGGATGAATTTCAATATAGAAAGTGTCAACAGAATGTGGTAAATAACTGAATTCAAAAAAGATGTTTAAAACAAGCAGACCAAAGCCATATTTAATATTTTCATTATATTATATTTCCACCATCAAGGCTCTAAGGCTCCCACAAAAGTACTAGAAACACTTAGTACAGATTTAATCAAAGCAAGATTTTTATGAAATATACTTCCCATTTTGACGAAAGGACCTTATTGGCTTGAATTAGATTTAGTACTTTTCAAAAAGAGTAAGAAAAGAGATTTTAGAGAGTTTCTTTTTTTTTCTAGAAAGAAACAATTCATTACATTACACATTTCGAAATAATAAGTTGTAATACCCCCTACAAGAATATAATGATTCAGCAGAGTTTCAAAATGAAAAGAATATTAGAAAATAAAAGAATCCCTGAAAAATATAGTAGGAACCGAGCTTAGTCTATTAAAGAACGTAAAGAATCGAAGAAAATAGTCAAATGTAATAAAAATTATAAATGAATATCTTACCAAGTAAATTCCCTGTTTTATCCTTAAAGAGAACTGTTCCATTAATACGTGAATCAGCTGCCCAATCTAACAGTTGTTTAAGCACCAAAACCCCACTTAAAATGCCCGGATAGGCAATACATGAAATGGTGTAGCTACGGTTTAATATTGGGATTAATACAAGGATTAATCCTAGTATGACGAGTATGAGTATGACAACGAACCTGTTGTGCTGCATTCGCTTGAGAAAAACAGTCTTCACAAAGACATTCCAAATATGGAACATTTCGGGCTCAAATAGTCTCGCATCGTGCAACAGCACAAACTTTTGTTGCATTTGCAACGCCCGAGTGTCGTATACAAATTTGAGTAACTGTTCCACTTGCCAGCCATTTAATAAGGTAATCACATGCAAATCACAGCGACTCGACTTGATTGCACCCAGCACTAGCTCCATTTCCTGGGAAGGATTGTACAGATCCTGGTTTTCATTGACCCGAAGCAAGAAATAGGGCTTTGGCTGACGACCTACTGACTCGAAATAAACTCGATCGTACAGGGTATAATGTATTTCATCAGTTATTACAGCCAGGCAGCGCTCCACCTGTGCGCCCCACAGCAACTGCTGAAGTAGCTGCTTTAAATCACTTTGATAACTGTCCACAGGCATCGGAGGCGCCACAAAAATAGCTTTTCCTAGGGTTATCCATGTGGCAAGTAGCGTTAAGTGCATCCTGCGGAAGGTTCCATACACATTTGAACTTCTTTTAGCCGTATTTTATTCGGGTTACAGCCAAGTTCTTGGCTCCATTTCGTATGCAGATCTAATTAAACTTTCCTGAACCCCAACGGAGACCCAACTGAACCCAGCTGTCAGTCAGCCCAGCCAATTGACCTGCTTTAGTAACATTTCAGCGGCAAACCACGTGATCTAGCCTCAGCTATAAATGCTTAATAAATAATTTCAATTAAAGAATTTAATCCTAAAAGAGAATTCATATGCTTTATTTTCAAATTAAGTCTTTTTATTCAAATTAATTCCAATTTTATAAGCGTGTATGCATAATAAATATATTTCTATGTTCATATATTATTCAGAGATTATATGCTTAAAGTTCTGAAAATTAGGATTTGAGGTTTATATTACATGTCCTTCGAGACTGCAATAGCCATTTGCTCCTATAAGAGTTATATATATGATATAGTAGCTCCATCTCAATAATTTTTCCTAAATTTAGCTTGTAAATCTCATCAAGATATCTTAGGGAACAAAAAGTTTTCTACACAACTGTTTCTTTCAGTGGTTAGCTATATGATATAGTAGTAGTAGCTATATAGTATAGTATGGCCACTGGACATTTCCAGCGCATGTGATGCATTCACTTAGGGAACAGCTGAGTCTAGAGTAACGGACAGACAGACAGAGGGTCATAGCTAAGTCGTCTCATCGCCCTGATCAATAATTTATGTACACCTATATACTTAATGGGGTGGAGAAAGCATACACCCTCTTCAAGGGTATAAATATGTGCAGCAGTTGTGTAACTCTAGGAGACTAAGCCAAATAGAACGAATTATTAAAAACCAAGGCTGAAGAAAAAGAGAATGTATGGAAATCTGGTTCGGATCCTTCCTTGTTCGCTTAATTAATAATCGGTTCGAAATAGAAGGCCTTACCACATAACACTTTTTCTAAAATTAAATATTTGCTTTTATTACATCCTTGCAGAGGCTATTATAACTTTATCACGAAATGTGGAATGCATCGAAGGAGTCATGTCCCTTTTTGATTAGGACGATGAGACGAGTAATGTCCGTCTGTGTATATGCAAACTAGACTCTCAGTTCTAGCTAGGCGGATGAGATTTGGTATAAAAGGGTAAGGCAAGGGTGTGTAATCTTCGGCGCGCCGAAGATAGCCTTTCCTTACTACTTTTTGACTAACGACGTTTCTATTTGTTACAGACTTTTGGAATTAAGCAGGCTGAACGTCTAGGGATGAAAGAAGAAGAAAATTATAATGATTTGAAAATCTCTCTGACCAGATAGCGCTAATTTGTTTGAATCCTGATGCCCTACTTTCATGTACGGATAGTTTCAGTAGAAATCAATTTTCTTGTAGATCTTTAAGATCGGACTACTTATAATATAGTAGTTGCGACAGGAACTATCGGTCAAGATTAATACATTTTACAACAATTATTAAGTGCGATTTCTCTTCTGGAAGGGTACGTAATGTGTGTCACAAAAAAAAAAACTAACTTTAAGATTAAAAACAGAAAACTAAATAATATCTAAGTATCCAAAAAATATTAATAAATCAAATTTTGTTTTTGACCTGAACCGGAAGTATTAGGCTAGTTCAGAATCTCCTTTCGTTTGACATACGGTTTGGTTCATGGTTCAATCCCGGTTTGCACCTTTGTACCTGAGATTATAAGAGCTAGAGTTCTGAAACTTTATATGTAAGCTCAGCTAACCTAGTTAAAAGAATTGACAAAGAAAACATTGAGTTATATAATGATGTAATATAGTTAAACAGTGAAAATGAACGGCGCATTTTTGAAATATTTCTTAATGAAATGAAGTACTCGTAACTAAATAAATTTGTGCTAGCAAATGGCATTAGTCAACGGAGCTGATGACTCTGCCTATTTTAATAAAAATGGCTAGACTAATTTATAATTTGTAATCAGACCAGAGCTAATTTCTGTGTCTGTCTTCATTAGCCACACTCAGAGCAATAGAAACAGAAACAAAGAGAGAGAGAGAGAGAGGGCGATGGCGAGGGCGAGGGCGAGGGCGATGGAATGGGAGTGGGAGAGGGAGGGAGCAGATAATGTTAGGTGAAATCGGTAAATAACGATCAAAGAGACGTTCAGACATTAATTATTATGTAGGCGACTTGTCACCAGAGGAATCAGTCAAACAAACCGATTTCGAGATGACCAGAAGCCACATTTAAATGCACATTAATGTCAGCTTAAATCCAGAGACACAGCGACAGAGAATGAGAGAAAAAACAGGGAGAAAGAGCCGCAGAGAGAGAGGGGAGAGAGACAGAGAGAGGCAGTCAAAAGCCAAACGCAAAATGTGCGGATATTACCTGGTTTAATACCTGAACCTGACCCTAAAGACTGGGTTCGGTCTGTTGGCTACTTCTGCTCTTTATTGTCATGTAATTAACTTTTTCCGAATCTCCGGATTTCGAATTGTTTGCACATAATTGCAATTTAATTATTTCTTCTCGTTTTTTTCCATCGTCTCTCCCTCTCTCTTTCTCTCTCTCTCTCTATCTTACTCTTGTGTTTTTATGGATTTATGTCGGTTGGCCATTAGCCATTAGCTGCAGGTATCCGCAGCCTCAGCGTCAGGCTCAGTCTCAGCCTCAGCCTCAGGTACTTGCAGCCACATCGCTCCATCGCTCGATAGAAAAGTGCTAGAGCGATCCTTAGTATTGTCCGAGTTTTGTTTACTTTTGACACATTTTCGTATTTTTGTTTTTCCAACATTATTTATGGGTTTTCTTCAGGTTTTCTTACATATTTCTTGAGGTTTTCTCATACACATGCTAGGCTTTTCTCACCCACACTAGGGTTCCCGGTCATTAGTTATGCTTCTGTTTAAAGTTGTTTTCAAAAACAAAAACAAAATATATATATATATATATATATATATATATATGTTTATATATAATGCGAATTTGCCATTTATTGTTAGGTGTGAAATTTAAAATTCCACGGTTATGGGCCTGGGAAATAATCTTGAAATTACTTTTTCCACTTTTCCCATCTACGTTCAAATCTCTGGATAGTTTTCGCCAAATATTTCAACAGCTGCTCCACAATAATTAGTGCACCTGCTTAATTTATTTGAATTTCCTCAGAGGCAAATAATTTAAATTAAATTATATCAAATCAAATTAAATCAGCGAGAAGCTGAGATCATCCCACTAAAGTTCTATTCCCACGCTTTTTTTTTATCAAATGATTCTGTCATACAATTTTTGAAACGAACTGGTTTATTTTTCGGAACACGCTTGACAAAAAAGAGCCGTAGTCATTGAGGTTTTGTATAATTTTCAAATTAGAATTATATTTAAATAATTTTCGACTTATTTATGGGGAATTAAATTATTTTCACTTAGATTTTAACTTCATTTTAATGAAATAGCTAATGGATCTTAAGCTTAAAATTTTGAGAGTAATTTATGTAATAAATAAGTATACAGAAATTTGGAAAAAATTTACGTAATTTTCCTTACAAATATTGAACCAATTCACCAAGATTTACCTGAGAATAGGGCACTTACCCGGAACTATACTAAACAAGCCATGAACCACTCTAACCCAGGGTCCTTTTTTATCAGGTTTATGACGGGTATTGAAGTTTATTGGTTAATTATTTGGTTTATAGATACTTTTGTTTAGATTACATACTTGATTTAAAATGTATTCGGGTAGGTACAGAGTCTGATAGAGAGTATAGTACTCAGTACGTACATATAAATAGAATAAATATATTGAGGTCTTTCAATCAATGGACTCGTATCAGCTGGCTGTTTGCACTAAATTCATTATCTTAATGAGGCATTATTAAATTATTCACGTTTCGAAATGTGCCAAGTCAAATGTGAACACGTTGTCAATATCAATGACTAATCTATGAATATATATATACATATATACCCACCCAATACTACTATAAAGAGCCCAATACACACACACATGTATATATATATATACATAGATATATGTGTCTCTGTGTGTGTGTGTGTGTGTATTTGTAAGCATTTTGGTTCATTGAATAAAAACTTAATCAGCATTCAATTAAATGCACGGGGCAACAACAGCTTTGGGGGCCAAAAGGGGACAAAACAAAAGCCAGCAAAAAAAAAAAAAACACAACAGCAACAAAAACAAGAAGAAGAAGGGGGAAAATAGAGAAAAATAAACGCGTTTTCGTTGATTATGTAAATCAATTGAGCTACGAGATAAAAACAAATTTCGCTGATATATCGTTCTTTAGTATTATTTTCCGATTATTTATTTTCACTCGCCGCTCTCTGACGTTCACGCTTTTTATATAATCACGTCGACAGTTAATTCTATACCCTGTAAATCAATGCCAATTTAGGTATATTTATAGAAAATTCTAGAAATCTGCTAATCATATTACAATTTTACAATTTATACGTTTTCTATGGCTATATCTCCATGGATTTTCCTCACTGCCGGACTGTCTGACGACTGACTGAGTCATTGATTAACGCACAGCCCAAACAGTAAAATAATTGAAGGGATTTTTGAAAATTTCTAACACAAAGGGGGAAATATCCGACCAAGCTTAAATTTATTTTCAGAGATCTACTTTAAAAAATCTATGCGGTTTTTGATTAGCGGCTCCCAAGGTCAAAAAGGAGGTCAAAAGTTGTATGGGGTTGTTGTACTTTTAACTGGAATGAAAAAAGCCACGTGTTTCACATGTTTTGAAATTCGGCTCCCAAGATCAGAAAATATGTGTCAAACGTTCCATTGGCCAAAATATAGCGCTTACAGGATTATTTTAAAATTGACTTTCTAGTGTAAATGTGTATCCTTTTCACCATGGGACCCACACTCTTTTTCAAAAGGTATTTAAAAAAAAAAAAAATAGTTATTGGATAAATCTACAAGAGGAAAAATGTAATCGAACATAGGTAACAAGGTAAAACCGGCTGGTAATATATAATTGTGTTCTGCCTTGTTTAAAGAAAATGCAATTTCCAAAAGATTGAGACTGATTTATTCTCCTTTCTTTTAAGTTTCATACTTTCTCCAGTGCAGGGTATCTTTTAGCACAAATTCGTATACTAAACAGAACTTTTTTATGTAAACGTATTTACAATAATCGTGTTAATCAAGCCTCTTTTTTCGAGAGGCTTTTTTTTTGATTTGTTATTAAATTGAAACTAGAAAAACGCTTAACTCAACAAGATGAAAAAAAACTTAAATTCGTTATGTCATCACTTGAAAAGAATCACGATTTACTATATATTTTAGCTTTAATAAAGCAAAGATTTTCAAGATAATAATTAAATATATTTAAATCGAGGGCATAAAATAAGAAAATCTAAAAGTGAAAGGAACAAAAAGATAAACCTAAAAGAAATTCAGAAATTATTTAAATAATAGCAAACCTAGTTATAAATTTAGTATCCCAACGATTCTGCGATACTGCTTCTGTGGTAGCTTTATATAATATAGAAGTTCGATCTTCATCATTTTTGGTAAGCGCACTCTAACATCTACCTAGGAATTTTTTAAGTCTTCCCTCCAATTATTTTTGAACATATTGTTCCTATGACAGCTTCATATATGATATAGATGTCCGATCCGGGCTTTTCCCAACTTAAAAACAAGACAGACGGACAGACAGTCCCTGTTTGTTTTCTGTTTTCAGTTGATTAAATATGCCAAGAAGCAACACACTTTGCTCCTGTTCTGATAATGTAATTGCCATAATAATTATGACTAACAGTCGTAAAAGTATGCCCTATGGATAGCACCTGTTGTCTTTGAAAAGTCATGCCAAAAATATGCAATTAGTTAAACTGAACCCGAACTAAAACTTGACTCATAGAACACCTTTGTGTAGGTCACCTTGGCATGATGTTATACGTATAAGTAAACTGTGTATTTAGTGGTGGCCTGGTGCTCGTAGCAGTCTTTAGCCTCTGCCACTGCCTCTGGCTCTGCCTCCTCCTCTGCCTCTTCCCTGTTTCCCTGTTTCCCCCCTCTATTACGCTATATACAATGTAGGCGTCGAATAATACGAAATCTGCAGAAAAGCTTCCCGAACCTTGCGAAATTCAAAAATCGCGCAACTACTGAGTAATACAAAACCTGAACTCGAAAGAAAACTGTTGCCAAGGGAGCTGAATTTTAATGCGGATGATGAAATATTGTAAGTCATACAGTTATAAAACCCTATATATACACTGCGAAAAATAAGCGAGTATTTTGTACTCAAAACCTCGAGTTCCGAAATGCGTTTGTTTCCTGTTTTACTTTAAATACGATTTTGTTTTTTGCAATCCAACAATGTATAAATCAAGTTCAAATATATCTAGTGAGTCTTTTCTCAACTTTTTCTTACTTAATTTAAGTTGGTTCTTCAGAACTTTTTTTTCCCCCTGTATAGAAAGAAAGAGCCCGAAACAGAGGCCCGTCTTTCGTTGAATGACACATATTTGATATCAGCAAAAAGTGATCTAATCAAAAGTTGAATTCTCTTTGTTCTGGAACGTTTTGCAGGCAGACATTTTGTCTACGCGCTCTACGACATGTTGCCCATGAGTCTAGGTAGGTCTGATTCTTTTACCAGAAGCAGGAGTATTACTGGAACCACGCCATTTCGACGTATCTGAAGTGCAATGGGTTTTGCGATAAGCACGCAAGCGGTTCCCTCTGCATTCTCACACACCCACAAATGTATATACAAAGAAAAAAAAAAATATATATATATATTTGTTTGTGTGTGTTTTGTAGGGGGTCTGTATATGACGCATATTTGCCCTAGCACCGTTAAATATTGATTTAATATTCTTCAGGCTCCACTGTTGATAAGTATTTACTTTCAAATACATATATATAAATGAATATACAAACATACATATATCAAGATATATATAGAAAGATAGCTAGTATACCAGTCAGACGATTTGTCGTCCGAGCTGCTGAAATCTGATAAGGGAACTGGCGTACGGCATTTTCCTTTCCCCGAATTTGCCCCTGTAATACGAGTAGAAGTACTAATATAACTTGTCCGATTGTTTATGACAAATATTTGTTATGTAAACTGTTGACTTTAGACTTTTTAGACTGAGTGACTGAATAATAGAATTAAATCGTGTCACGCGACTCACATACTCATCTCTAGCTGTAATGCCTAAGGTAATACTAAAATTGCAAAGAGTCTAAAGAGATCCGAACTTAGATTCTTGACTATCTATCACAGAGTTGGGATCTATTAATTAATATAAATATCTTGAAAAATCTTTTCTTTTTATCTATATACATATATATATACATATGTAATAAACAATTACCAGTTTCTCTATTATGGGTCTCTATTCAGAGTGCAAATTTCTCGAATCATTTTAGAGAAAATAATTTCAAGGCTTTCTTGAAAGATCAGCTCAGTTTAAAAGGTTATAGGTTAGGCTAGCATTAAGTAAATTACCCGGAGTAACTTTATAAGCGCGTAATAACACTTACCTTTTTTTTTTTGCCAGGGAAAAATTCTGGAAAAACCCAACGGCCAAATCATTGTGGAAAATTTGTGGCTCATTTAGAACGTTACGGGATAGCTTCAGGTAGCCAGACGAATGAGTGCCGCGCATCAGGTAGAGTCATATACATACATTCATACATACATAGATGCATATATAGATAGATAGAGCACGAGAGTACTTGATGCCCAAAAAGACAGCAAAGTCCACTTAAAAGAAGGGACTGCCTAGGGGTAGAGATATAGGGTATAGGGATGGAGATGGGGATTTTGATGGGATGACAGTAAACACTTTCAGCTGATGCAATGTCATCAATTTGGAAAATCAACTTAAATGCAGACCCTTTTTGGGACTGGGACTGGGACTGGGATTGGAACTGGGACTGAGTCTGACACTAGATTCGGGACAGGGTTCTGGTATCTGGTATCGGAACTGTTTGCATAAATTACGCTGGGTACTCGTATTACCTAAACATTGTATCGAGTACGAATACTCGTGTGAGTACTTCCAGGTCAAAGTACAGGTCAATTCAGTCAAGCTACAGTTTTTTAATTGATTTAGTATGACATGACCGCCCCCTCCCAACACTCCCGACTATGTTTTTAGTTGTATGCAGTCCATGACCGCACCCGTATCCCCATTCGCTCCATTCCTACTTTCCCTTGTATTCCGTCAGTTTAGGGACCAAATCAGTTGCTTTTCACTCGCATTGACCTTCGTTTCGGATGGCGCACACGCAATTTTAAGGGTGATTAGCGCTATGGCATAGAGAAATATAGGAAAGAGTAGACTTAGGAGAGAGGCAGGGAGGGGAGGGGAAGAAGAGGTTATCGGGGCGGTACCGGAAAACTTGCGCCTGGGAGTTGAGTGTTAAATTGATAAATTGCCTTTATTGGAAAGGAAGTTGTGAACTGTCTGCCACTGGGATCGCCATTGGGATTGGTACTGAAACGGGAACGGGAACGGGAATGGGAATAGGAACTGGCACTGGGGTGACACTACGAACCGTATTTTTACGAGCATCAAGTTGCTGTGGGCCATAAAACTCACGCTGACAGATTTTCTTTGACTCTGTGCGGTTCCCACCTATATATGTACATATGTCCTTACTTATAATATATAAGTATGTGTGGATATATGATGCCCAAAAAGAATACAGGGTTATAAGAGATATATTCAAAAGTTTCCTGATCAAATATTATTATTTTCTGCAATTTTAATAATAGGAATAATAATAATAATAATTTTAAAATAATATATGAAATTTAATTTAATTTAAAATGAATATTTTGGAAATCAAAAGTTAAATGTGTTTTTAAATTTTATTTCATTAGTCTGAATCATTTTTTTCAATAATACAATAAACAATATTTTGATAATTATTATTAAACAAAGGCCTTTCGATGTTTTACGACCCAGCTTTCAATGCCGTTCAATGAATTCTTTATTTGTTTAATTTTTATTGTTGCTTATCTATTGGTTAGCTATAGATTATATACATATATATACATACATACACACATATGCACATATGTACATACATGTATGTATTCATAAGTTTACATAGATAGATGGATAGATACGCCAGGGAGCTGCAATAAAATCTAAAGCTGAATCAGCGTGACAATTTCACAAGATCCATCATAACAATAAGCGATAAACTTCTTCTTCACTCTTTGCCCCACCCCCACCATTCCTCTCTTACTCTCTTTCTCCTTGTGTCGCTTTTCTTACAGGTGTTTAGCCATTCTCCATCTTCGCCAACTACAACAGCAGCAGGAAGAAGAAGAAGAAGAAGAACAACAACAACAACAACAAGAGGAACACCAATTGCCCATTCCCATTTCGCCTAATTTTCTATGGAACTAATCTACAGCTGTCGTAACAGAGCAGAGAAAGTGGGCAGGGGGGGTTGTTGGGAGTATTCCTGTTTGCATGCCACATACGCGTAGAGAAGGGCGAAGCGATGGGGCTGCTGGTATGAGGATTTGAGGTTATGTAGCGGCTTTAGATTTACATATGTATGTATAATGGAAGGCGCAGCAGATACATGGATATATGTATGTACGTATCTCTAGATAACTCCCGGTACGGCACTCACGTATGTCCAGTAATTTCATCATTGCTACGTTTTCTCCAATTTCGTAGCCAAAAAAATAAAAATAAAAGATAGGAAAAAAAAACCCGTTGCCAAGCAGAAAATGAACTATTGATGGAAAAAAAAGCTGACGGCGAATGCAACACAAGCAAAAGATACAGAGAAAATGACTTTGTATAAAAGATATACACACATACACACACACACACATGCATACATGCAAGTCATTCTATGAGTGTGTGTGTGTGTGTGTGTGTGTGTGTGCAGAATAAAACAGATGATTGCCCATAAGCAAAACGAAGACAAGCTCAAAAGCTTTGCAGCGACTGCGCTGCGACTGCGAAAGCGGCCGGCCGGGCTTTGGGCTCTCTTGCGCTGCTCTGCCAGCGAAGACATAAAAAAAATAAATAAATAAATAAGCGAGCTAAAAAGAAAACAAGCAAACATCAACAGCCGCAGCAAACATACAAACACACTCTCACACACACGCATATGTGTGTGGAAAAACAGATGAGAGGCGACGTTGCCACTGTAGAACTCGTTTGCAGGCGGTTCAGCTCGCAAAGTAAGTGAAAAACGGCAACAATGTGCAGGCAATAAGAAAGCAGCAACAACAAACAGTCGCTGCCACAGCCGCAGCAGCAGCAGCAGCAGCAACAAAACGCTAGGCAAATTACATACACACAAATACATATACATATAGACATGTGCGTGTGTGTGTGTGCTTGGGGGGCGCGTTGACTGCGAGAAACGAGTTGGAAAATCAAGATACTGACAGCGTTTGAGCAGCGACGCCAGCAGAGCTGCAGCGCCCATAAAAACGTTGAACGGCCGCTGCTGCTGCTTCTACTGCTGCTGCCGCTTTTGTATACCAGCATTGCATATACTCCTCACACACACACGTATACATTTGTATATACGAGAAGCGGCAGTGGGGATATGCGGGAACCTGCTGTGCGGCCAGAAAAACAGATGATGAGCGGAACAGCTGCAAAGACTAAGAGAAACTGTTCAATGCTCAGGGTATTTGAGTACCAACAGCTGTGCGCTCAACGCAACTTATCACTCAAACCACTTAACTGTGTGCCTGTCAGCTGTGAGTGAAAGAGAGCAGCCACTCAAAGAGAGAATTTAAGAGCGCACGCTGACCGGCGCATGCTCTTGAGTGTGCCACGATCTCTTCCACTTTAAAACTCAAATGGCACAATTGAGTCGAAAGAGACATTGAGTTGAGAGCGAAAAGTACTCAACATTGTTTTTAGCTTCCCTTCTTGCACACACACACGCACATTAATATATATAAATAAATGCATATTTATTTATGCTAATGACCCCCCAATTCACATTTTCTAATACAAAAAAAAAAATAAGAATAAAAAGTTTTACGCAAAATTTTGTGCAAAAGTTTTCAGCATAAATCAATTATGTATCTTTGAGATACTTTTACACAGCTCAACATGTATAAATCAATTATGTAGCTCTAACTTAAAAAATTACATTATATTTTTTAGTTTATTTTTAATTCTTATTTTAATTTTCCTCATATTAAAAAATTGTCTGCGGTTATTTTTCACATTTCTCTTAAGTCTGAAAACTTTTGCTCGCTAGATGGCGCCACGCGTATCGTTTTGCATGAAATGAATATTTCTCGAATTGCTTTTCGCTGTTATCAATCTTTTCGCATGAATCAATGGATTATTAGCGATTAAAATAAGTATATACAATCCATTCAAATATTTCAGTTTAATTCTACCTGAGATTTTCGATAAGAGGTCAAATAATGAGTTCAAAATACTTAGAAAAAAATATATAATATATTCTCCTTTCGTGGCTAATTTATTTATTATAATACTTAAATTTGCAGAATTCCGGGAAAGCGGCTGTACGTAATAGATAATTTCTGAGAACTTTCATTTTTTTCTGTTTTTTTTTTTTTGCTGCTGTTTTTTCTTGGCAGCATTTTCACCAAGCACATAAAAATAAAAGTGGGAAAACTCAACTGAACTTAATTCTTGTTAAATTTCGTGTGCTTTTCTTTGTGTGTGCAGCGCACGTTTTTCCACCTATTTTCCATTTTCTATTTTTCTTTTTGTCCTATGAAAATTTATGCTTATGAAAAAAGTGAACTGAAAACATGCCTCAATTTTATAGATGAAAAATTCATTTCAAAATGACAAAAATTATTTAGAGACAATGAGTTGAGATTGTGGTACATATATATATATATGTATATATATATATGTGTATGTATATGTAGGAGCATAAAATGTGAATTTTTAACTGAAAAATATATAGAATGTACTGAGAAAAGTAATTCTTAGAATTGAGGAATGGCTAATTGCAATATTTTACCCTATCAAATATGAAGAAAACTTGAATTCTTCTTTAGAAACGTTTCAATATCTCTGAAGACATAGTTGCAAATTATAGATAATAATTCTCCCTGCCATATTGCATAGAAATAAAGGAATTCCCCAACTATATTCTTATTGTAATATTTTCAATTATGAAAAATATATATGTACATATGTATGGATGTATATAATATATAGAATTGATTATAATGTGAAGAAGAGAATTCGCAGCTCTATTATTAATCTCTTGAATAAATAACAACATATTAATCTGAAAAATATTGAAAATACTTAGATTCCGGATTGCGATAGATCTGAGCGTGTGTCTATTTAATAACTATTGTGTACTTCGTTCCGAAATAATCTAATAAATAATCTAAATGCGAGTAGAATGAAATCTGCTGTGTCACATTTGCATAGATTGCGAAATACTTGAATATTTCAATGTATATGTATGTATGTATGTATGTATGTATGTGTATATATATATTATTTATTCCAATTTTTGCCTTCTTTTTGTGAAGGAGCAGCCCGAACCGAGGAAGATACAGATAGAGAAAGAGGGAGAGAGAGAGAGAGAGAGAAATACGTACATATGTATATATATGGACTTATAGGCGGATCGACAGGCAAAAGAAGAGGTTAGTTTTATTTTCTGGCAAACATATGTATTCTTGTATCTGCATCTGTATCTGTAGCTAATGTATCTGACAGCAGCATAAACCCAAAGATACACACACTTTAAGGAATTTCATTTCAAATTGAAACGATTTTTGTGTAGCCGGACAGGCACAAACATGTACAAAACACATACACACACACACACACACAGAGAAAGGAACAGGTTCAGATACATTTCAATCTTGCGTTTTGAATCTACGTGCAACAAAATGAATAAGAATAAGAAGGAAAGAAGAAGACTATCAGAATCTAAGAGCTGCATTCAATTGAAATCAAAGGACACAACATGAAAAATCATGATATGAATACAAAATAAAATTACGAGTATCTAAAAAACGAGAAAAGAAAAAATAATAATAATAAATAAAAAAATAAAAAAAAACCGAAGACGCCAGGCTGGTGAAATTCAGAATATCTTAGCATAGAACCAACAGTGAAAGAAATATAAAATAAATCCGAGTATACGTATAGGAAATATGCATACTCATATATGAATCTATAGAAATATATATGTATGTATGTATGCTCCGAAAAGAATAATACAAATCCATACATACAAATTCGTATATAAAAAGATGATGAAATATTTTAGTATTATTTAGAGATTTTTTAAGTTCAGCTTATCAGTCTACGCAGCCGGTGTAAAGGCGAGTTTCGAGCGTAGTATTCCGGTAGCTATATTAAAACAGAACCAGTTTAGTTCGAAATCAATTGTATAGAGAGATACAGATACATATGTATAGTCAGAGATGTTTTTCATTTGCCACCAGAATGCTATATCTGAATGGATGAACACGTATCCTAATATAAATATTGATTTGAATACAATTTTATAATTTTCGTACTAATATAAGCATTTCTAACAAATCAATCAAATATTTGAGATAGTTTTTCATTTTTAATGTACTTTTAAAGATACTTTTACTGTCCAATATTTAATTAACAATCTTTTAAACATATTTCTTTCTAATATAGCCAAATAATGGATTAAAAAAACTTGGAATACTACGACTAATGGAGGTTATAGGGAATATGTCACTGTTATTAATAAAAGTAGTACTTAAATTTAGTTATTCTTTCTTTGGTAGCATAGAACCCTCTAGAAATGTTTCTAACCATAGATTAAAATAAAAATTAGCTGTTTTTCCTGGAAAAATTGTCTATATTGAGGCAATTATTAATATTATTTAAACATTTTACTTTTTTGTTTATATTGTTTTATTGTATAAATAATTTATTTCAATATATACAATTTGTCGCTTCATAGAACCATCTAGAAACACATATATAAATGTATCTAGATGAGCGTAATATTAATCCAAAAAAAAAAGGTAATATACAGTTGTTTTTCCTTAGAAAATTGGCAATTCGAGGCGAGTTTTCCCAGTTTTTCCAGTGAGACACGAGTGCGACTCGTACTTGTATTTGCAGTGCACAAATTTGTATCTTTGTATCTTTTGTAAGATCTCTTGGGGTACCCGTAATTGTCGTGAAATTAAGCGACATAGCAACAACTGCAACAGCAACAGCAACAGCGGCAGCGGCAGCAGAGGCCAGAGGCAGAGACAGCAGCAGAGGCAGAGGTACTCGTGTTAGCTACTTTGTTAGTGTTTTTGGTAGTTGCAACTTGGAAAATGCAACTTGCAACTTGCGACTTGCAGCTTGCAACTTGATATGCCATTAGCAACACATTGTAGAGCCTGAATCGGAGACAGAGACAGAGACAGAGAAGGACGAGATGTCGAGGGAAGCAAAGACGCAGCGGCAGAAACGGAGCCTGGCCACTGGGCTTCGATTTTCGAAGTTGCTGTGGAAAATTTCAATTTTGACATGGTGCGTTCTCCGGGAGCAGCGCAGCAGGCAGCGCCGCGACTGCGGCCAGAGCTGTAATGTGGAACGAAACGTACGAAACGGCGAAACGGCTGCACAACGGGAGGGTGTGAAGTGGCAGCAATGAAGTTGCGTTTACTGCATACCCCACCTACTTCGCAGCTCTGCCGCTGCTTTGCCTGGAAAGAGAACATTTTCATCATCCTTTTTAGCCTGTCTGCGCTGCCCTGCCTGCGTCGCAGCCGCAACCGGCAGGCAGCAGCGAAACATGCTCAACCGGCACAAAAGTCACGTATGCATGCAGGCACACACATACATAGATACACACGCACGCACAGGGGCAGCTACAATGACGGGGCCGGGTTGTAGGTGCGCATGAGCGAGTCACCCGACTTGAGTGAAACAGCTGATGAGTGAGAACTGTAAAATTGAGAGAGACAGAAAGAGAGAGAGCGAGAGCGAACGCGCGACTGCGACAGCAACCGCTGTAAAAAGCAGGCGACTTACATCAGCCGTTTCTACCTGCAGCAACAACTACACTGACAATTACAGCACCCACATACACACACATGGACACGCCACACACATACGCGCACTGAGCGGTCTCTTTGCGGAGAGCACAACCGCTAATTGCTCAGCAAACACACACCACCAAAAGAGCAGAGCAGGCAGAGCGACAGAGCAGAGCAGCGCAGCTGATCGAAGCCGTCGTCATCGCCGTCGCCGGCCTATAAATAGTCGATGCAGAGCGGAGCGCTTCATAGTAGCTTCGAAACACTGCTGAGATAAACAACTAGAAAACTAAGCAACGGCAAAGCAGCAAGAAAAAAACTAAATCTAAAGCAACAAAATTTAGCGTGAAACATTTTCTACTGTTGGACGATTTTAGTTTCAAGAAGAATTCTATACAAGAAATAATACATACACATACACAACAAAATGTACTTGTAACTGTAACTGCAACTGTAAATTTTCAATAATTTTATGAAAATTATTAAAATTAAATTAAATTAATTAATTGCCATCAAACAAATGCAACGGACCAACGCCATTTAAGTGATAAAACAACAACAAACAACAACAACAAAAGTGCTGTGATTCAAAGGAAACAACAACAAAAACTTACATCAAGTTAATTTAAAAAGAAACAAACAAAATTTGAAGCAATCAGCAGCAAAAACATTAATTAATCAACCAGCAAATTGTGATAAATTAATAATTACTAATTAATTACAAAACTCAAGAAAACTAAAGGAACACTATTCATTGTTTTTTTTTTTTTTTGTCTAAAAAGAAAGAGCAAAAACCGTTTCAAGTGATAAAACAGAAGCGAAGCGAAAATCCGACAAATTTTCACGAACCTTTTTTTTTTCATCGAAAAATCTTTTAAAAAAGAAACTCAAATGAAAATGGAAGTAATCGCTGTGCAGTCAAATTACGGTGGTGTCATCGGCTCCAACAAAGTTAGAGGTAAGTTTCTTATTTCTTTTTTTTTTTTTAGATATTCTTGATATGACCAAGAAAAAAGTCTATACATTTCCTCGAAATTCTTAGCGTTAGCCAATTTTTTAAAGCTCTAGAAAATTCTCGAAAATGCCACAAACAATTTCTTCAAGTTTTTCGAATTCCAATTATAAATTAAAAAATTTTCAATTCATAAAAAATGCATTAAAAATCAATTTGCACTCACAAAATAAAAGTCACGTACAACAACAATTTACGAATTACAGCAAAAAGCAAAAAATAAAGAAAAGCATAAAATAAAAACAAATAAAAATTATTATATTTTTTTCGTTTTGCTTGCTGCTTTTGGGCCTTCTTTCCGCCTGTTTCCGCTTTTATCTCGTTTCGTTGCTTGTTGCCAAGCGGCAACAACCGTTGCTGGTGTGCGTGTGTGTGAGTGAACATTGAACAACAGCAAAAGCAAAAGCTAAAGCTAAAGCAAGAGCAAAAGCAAAAGCTTTATCGCTCACTAAGTCATTTGTTGTTGTTTTATTTTCCCTTTTTGCCTTGTGCCTTTTGTTTTATTGGTTTCTTGTACTTATCAAAGTTCTGTTTTGTTTTCTTTTGCGCTACTTTTAGATTGGACCAGCACATTGACACCGCTCACGTCCGCCGCGCCGGCCAAGAAGGTCGCTGTCGCTGCCTCAGTCGCAGCCTCTGCCAACAAGAACAAGAACAGCAGCAGCAGCAGCTCTGCTAGAAATGACGTCGGCCGCAGCCAGAACAGTATTAAGCACAAACAACAAGCTAGCAGCAGCAGCAGCAACAACGGCAGCAAGAAAACCAAATCAAGCGCCTACTATAGCAGCCCATACAGCAACGCCTACAGCTGCGAAGTAGAGGATGAGCTGCAACTGCAGCAGGAGCAGCGCAGCGTTGTCGACGCTGCCGCCGTCAACGATCTGTCGCTGCGCATACTCGACAAGCTGCGCGAGGCAAAGGCACGTCATTTGACATGCACCGAAGTGTCGCTACCCTGTGATCTCACGCCCAGCATTGCGGCGGAAATAATACGCGTATCCGAGAAGGAACCATGCGGCACACGCGGCTGCACCATCTATGTTGAATTCGAGGATCAGCCACAGAACTCGCGTCGCATCGCTTCACTCAAAGTTGATCCCGAAACGGTATCCACATTTGAAGTTTATTTGACGCTGCGACAGGATCATCGCGGCTGGACGGCGCTGCTCCCGCAGTTTATGAAGAGTCTGGCACGCACCATTACCATCAGTCCAGAGTATACCATAACGAAGCATAAGCTTTACTCAGCTGATGGCTTGGGCGCCCGACGCAGCTACAGCTTTGGCTCAAGCTCTGGCTCTAGCTCAAGCTCAAGCTCAGCAATAGCAACGCCAACGATATAAGCGAGCTAGCGAACGAGCGAGCGTAGTTGAGAGATAGAGAGAATGAGTAAGTTAGTAGCGAGCCCAGCGAGAGTGCGAATTAAAAACGCGCCGCCCCACCCCCCAACACCGCCCAACACCCCCTGTGATGTCGAGAGCAGTAGTTAGTTGCGAGCGCAACGCGACGACGAAGCAAGTATTCGAAGCCACCCCACCTACACACATACTACATACATACACGCATACATACATACATACGAAACACACATACAAATACACTTAAAACACAAATACACATACTAATACTAAGGAGTTGTTGTTGCAGTCCAGGCTGCTCTCTCTCCGTATTCAATTTTGTAATTGTGACTCTCACCACCATTTTACTTAGATGCGTAGTAATGCTATAAAAAAGCAAAAACAAAAACAAATTACTAGAGTTTTAAGTTGTTTCTCCTTTTTCAACAAAAACAAAAATACGAAAAAAAAAAAATGAAAACATGAAATTCAAAGACGACGACAACGCAGCAAAGCCACAGGCAGCGCTCTGCTAACGCTCTGCCGCTGCTTAGGGCCGCCGCTGCGAGGGTCGTTCAGTCGACAACTCATGAATATGTGATACTGTTTAAGATGCTAAGAGTTTTTTGCGTGGGCTCGCTAGTACGGCCAGGCAAAAAACAATTGATAAAAAATATACCCACACACACAACATACACACAATACACACATAAAAATTTAAATGTGAACAGATTTTTTTTTAAATTGTATGCTATTATAGTAATAAACAAAAAATAAAAATACAACAAAAAAAAAAAAAAAAAAACAAAATACAACAAAAAAAACTTGATCTTGATAAATTTAAAATTTAACTGTATGTTTAATATGTATGTGTAGCGTTTCGAGTTCGATTCGATATCGATTCGAGTTCGTTTCGAAAAATGATCTGAGAGAGAGTCGAGAGAGTCGCTCCAACAACAATTTTAGTTAGACGCAGCTTGCTGCAAAATATTTTTTTTTAAATTATTAATTAATCTTAATTAAAACCAACAAATTTTAGGATTTTAACAAATTTTTATATATATTATTAAATGTATAGCGCGTACTACAACCACAACAAAAACATCATTAAAATTACAAAAAAAAATTAAAAATTAAAATAAAACAAAAAAAATTAATAATGCTTAAATGTTAAGAATATCTCAGTAAATGTGAAAGCGTAAAAAATTTGTAAAATTTTTTTTTGTCTGTGTAAAACTCCAATTGCGATAAAAATAAAAAATAAATTTAAAAACGAAACAAAAAAACTTAATTGTATCAGCAAAATATGAAAAAAAAAAAAAACAAATCAACTAAAAAATGCAATGCGATATAATTTTAAAAAATTAAAATTAACGTAAACAAAGAAAACTTAATGTTCTCACACATACACAGCACACGCATACACACACACACACACACACACACTTACACACACACACACACAAACAAGTATATATACCAGCTAAAAGTATCTTATCTTAAAAACGAAAACTATTTATTAAAAAACACACACAAAAAACGATAAGCAAAAGCAAAACAAAAGAAATACATGTATTAATTTTTTTTTATTATTATTACAAACAAACAAACAAACAACAACAACAAACACATATTGTATTTAATGTTAAGTTTTTTTATTGCGTAATTTTTAAATACAAAACGAAAACAAAAACAAAAAAATTGTGAGAAATTTATAACCAAATTGTAAGCAAAACAAAACAAAACAAAACAAAAAAACACATACAAAAATAAAAACAAAGGCAAAAAAAAACAATACAAAAAGAAAATTACGAAAATAAAAGCATATAATTTTTCCTGCGCTAGCGGAAAATGATTGTGGAAAAAATTAAAACAAAACGGCTTTCTTTTTTGATGCCAAAGAAAGGGAAGCAGCAGGGGGTGGGCGGGTGAGACGAGGGCGGGCAAAGCAGGGGATGGAGCTACAGTAGCGGGTGCTGCAGCAGCGCTGCAACTTTCTTTTGCAGCCAACTGAAGTGCGGCAACAGCGCACTCGAAACTGCAACAGCAGCCCAAGCAGCGGCAACAGCAGCCACAGCAGCGTACGATCTGTTGAAGGCAACCAGTTTTGCTTTTTTGCTAGCCCGGTTTTCTAAGCGAAGGAGGAGCAAGAGTCGGGGACGGGGGCGGGGGGCAGCTGGCACTATGAACTTGGCTGAAGAATGGCAACAACGCACTGACACTGCCACCAAGTGGAAAATTATACTAAGCCAAAGTTTTTATAAAGAGAAGAATATTTGAAAGCTTCTCAGCAGCGAAATCAAGAGATTAAATATAGAAAGGAAATAAAACTAAAGACATTGACTGAGTCTAAAAAACTAATAATTTATATTATTATTTTTATTCCAACTAAAAAATAATCTTTCTCTTCTCTTGTATCTATACATTTTTTCCAAAGGAATTAAAAAATAGAAGCAATGGACCAGTTGTAACAGTAATTGAAAAGTTTATTTATCTAGTCAGATATTAAGTAAGGTTAAGTAACTGGAAGTATTTGGATTTATATATGGGATAATTTAAATATTTATATAAAAAATAAAACTTTTGAATTGTTACCAAGTCTGAAACGTAATCTTCTCAGAGAGATTAAATAGTATAAGGATATATTTTTGTAGCTGTAGTTCTATTAATAACTTTACTATATTTAAATAAAGAGCTTTATGGATATTAGTTGGGAAAATAAATAAAAGGTTTATTTATCTTATATTAGTTTTTTACTAGATAAATGCTAAAATAAAGAAAAACACACTTTAAAACTGTTGCTAGGTCTGACAAGTAATTTTTTCTATTGTCTGAGATTTGAATAAATAAAAAGTCAATTTACCTGGTTAGAGACAGGCAGTTGGGGAAATAGAAGGATACATTTAGATTCTCTGAGTATCTTTACTATATTTAAATAAGGAATTATATAAACATTGGTTTAGATATTAAATAAAAGGTTTATTTATCCAGCTATATCTAGTAGTATACATATATATTAGTTTTTCATAGATGCCAAATGCCAAAATAAAGAAAAACGTAGTCTGAAAAGTAATGTAATTTTCTATGTTTTTTTTTATCTCTCTTGAGATTTGGATGGATTTAATTTCTTTGAGAGTATTTTCTATAGTTAAATAAAGAGTTATGTAGATGTTACTCCATATTAGCATTACCCATTCCGATCTATTTCACGTATTCCTATTTTTCTTCGCTTGTTTCTTGGAGATTGCGAGTATTTTTATATTTATAACATATAAAATAGTTGCTAAGCCAGATAAGCTTCCCGTCTAAATGCAATTTTGATTACTCACTGAAATTAAATACATAGCACACACACACACATACACATACACACACACACACGCACATATTTATAAAATTTCGTATATTTGCAGCGCTTTCTTAATAAATAAAATGTATTAAACTTTAGTCAGTCCCAATTAAGAGTCTTAAAATAAGTAATCGAAATTAAAATTCTCACGTCATAAAAAAGTAAATTAAATCATATCAAGCCACGTCACAATGTTTCGCATGTTTTCGAAACGTTTTTATTTTTAATTATTTGTTTTTTGAACTTTTTCCCCTGTTGTTGTTTTTGCTACGAGGAAGAGACGCCTGGGCAGAGGGGGTTGTGGAGGGGCCACGAGGGTGGTTCAATTTTATTTTGCTGACGCGCCTGACGCTGATAATTTCCTTGACTTTGTAATTTATAGTTGTTTTTATAAATATTTCGGAGATTCTCTCTATCCGAACACGTTTCGGTTATGTGACAGACGCGTTTTCGCCATTTCACGTTATTTTTCCTCTATTCTTTCTATAGAAGGCGCCCTATTTTATTTGTTTTTCTTCTTTTTTTCTTTGCTCTTGTTCTTCTTCTTGTTGTTGTTGTTGTTGTTGTAGTTCAAATAGTTCAAATCACCTGTATAAAGTTTTGGATATATTAAAAAACATCTGCCAGGTATTTCCCTCTTCAGTTGGAAAGATGCAGAAATAGACAATATGATTATTTGCAATATTATTTAACCCGAAGTTTGTTTCCCATTGTTCCCATTGAAAATAACAAAAAAGAAGATAAATATTACTCTATGGAATGGAATGGAATGGATTGGAATGCATGTGTCATATTATACAAAAAATACGGAATTTCTGATATTCTGATACTCTGCTATTCTGCTATTGAGCATTCGGCGACAACAATTGGCAAATATTTTCTCATGTTATTTTTAACTATTTCGACTTTTATATTGTATTTGTATTGGCATTTTTAAATTTCCAACACTTGTCTGACAATTTATTTAAGTTTCTTCATTGTTTTTGGCTATTTTGACATGGAAATTTTCCAGATTCTAGCGGCACGTGGCGCCAGATATTTGCGACTTAAGATAATACACAAATTTAAATATATGAAATTCTCTCAATCCCCTAAGCATAGCGTATACTATTCTCGATATATCTCTGATTATTTCGAGCAATGTTTCCAAAGAATACGAAAACGAATACCTGAGCCCTCAGCCCTGAGCCCAGAGCCCAGAGCCCTGAGTCCTTATCAATATTCAACGAAATGTGTTAATGCTATGAGCGTTATTATCAGTTCTCCCTATTTAAACAAGCACTTCAGCTTATTTATGCTGATATGAGTGTTTACTGTACAGTAAATACTAGCAAATAAGCCCATAAATAGTTTAAGTATTATTTCTTCCTAAGATTACGGGTATACAAAAAAGAGTTAAGCGCTCTAAGGATTCCAGCATTGGACTTTCCTTTTTCTTAAGTGTTCAATATCCATATATGTAGAATTTAGTACTTAATTCCTCAACAAAATAAATACCTTTTTCGGAAATAAGATCTTGATTGTTCTCTTTGCCCAAACATCAATTTGTCGAGCAATAACTCAACTCGTATTCTCAGTTTCTCTGACCTTCACAGGACCTTTTTACCTTTTCGCATTGTCTAAGAGTCTAGCTGCAGTCCCTTTGTCCCAGGCAACCACAACAGATCGTAAAATATATTAAAATATATAGACACAGGCCAGCCCTCCCCTCTCACCTTTCGCACAATCCTACAGAATACAGAATTTTGAAGAACCTCCGTTGTTTGAGTTGGGATACATTTATGTATGAGAATAAGTAAGAGTACGAGTATGAGTATGACTCTGACTCTGAGTTTGAGTCTGAGTATTTGTATTTATTTTTTAAATAGATGGATAGATACTCTCATCCAGACCTGGACGAGTATGTATGTTCTGTTTCAGTACTTTTGTTCTATGAGTTTTGTTTGTCAACTTGTCTTATCTTTTTTGTCTCTGACTCAATTGGTGGTATCGCTTAGATTTGCCTGTTTCAAAAACTGATAGCGCTCTGTACTTGTTCTTCTGGGCGAAATGCACTGAGAGAAAAACAAAGAAGCAATTAAAAAAGGATAAGAATATTACTGGGTTGTGTTGGATTGGGAAGGAATAATTTAATAATAATATAAAATACAGATTTACGTTCGTGTAATACAATATAATATTCATAATGCTTTAGATTCCAAATATATAAACCTTGGCTTGCAGCTCATATCGGAAAAATTGTTCTATAAAACTTTGAAATTGTCTCAATACTTGAAATTTTCTGTAAAGCTTTAATTCCTAAATAGAATGTCTAAAGCCAAAGAAACTAGAATTTCCTAAAAATTAGAATATGAATCTTTTAATATAATTTAAATATTCAAAGATTCATATATTGTAAAATGTTTCAGTTTTATTGGGTTTTCAAATGGAAGGATACAAACGATTCTGGAATCTTCGTTAATAAATCAGACATTTAGTGCAATTTTTCTCAGTGGAGGAGTTGGTGTGTCATATGTGCACACACACATGCATATCTATGTACCTGTGCGTGTGTGTGTGTGTGTGTGTTTGCTGTAGTTGTTGCCAACGGTGCTGCGGCTGTGGCTGTGACAACAATGACGACTGTTGCGAGGCAGGAAAGCGGAAATGCGAACTGGGCAAAGAGAG
Organism: Drosophila repletoides; assembly: GCA_018150835.1. NCBI lineage: Eukaryota > Metazoa > Arthropoda > Insecta > Diptera > Drosophilidae > Drosophila > Drosophila repletoides. Next base: position 4,398,098 of record JAECWQ010000231.1, read on the forward strand.
CAACAACAACAAAAGTCAACAGTAATTGTAGCGTTCCAAGGTTTTCACAATGTGAATGATATGTGTGTGAGGTTATGTGTCTCTTTGTATGAGTGTGTGTATGTTTTTTACCTGGGTTAGCAACAATACGACGACAGCTTTTCATTGCAATAACAAAAGAGGCAGCAACAACAAAAACAGCAACGGCAACGGCAACAGCAACAGCAACAGCAACAGCAACAGCAACAACAACACTAATGAACAGCGAAGGTTTCATAAGTCGCAGCAGCAGCAGCAGCAACAGAAACAACAATGAAGTACTTAAAAAACAACAAGCGCAATAAAAGAAAACGACTGCAAACCAATTGTGACTCATTTAAGCTCCTCTTTAAAGCTTGCTCTCACTCTCTCTCTTTCTCTCTTCCTTGCTCCCGCTTCTTCACTCTCCTTTCATCTAAAAACTCTCCAAGCTCAACTCTGTCGTTTATTTGCATATGGCTACTGCCTTTTGTCGTTGTTGTTGTTGTTGTTGTTGTTGTTCTCAGGTCGCTGAGTAAAAAAAAAACAACAACAACGAAAACAAAAAGAAATAGCCACATGTGCAAAATATTGAGCATAGAAACAAAAGATAAATAGTAAATGGAAGAAAACAAGTGTAGCACAAAAGAAGAAGAGGAGACTTGCAGCCCTAAAGGTCGGCTTGAGAAACCCAGTAGGAAATTGACTGCTGCCGAAATGTATAGTTCAAAGCCATACTTTCTCATGAGGTTATTATGTGTTTTATTTATTTAATTTGAGCACAGATACAAGGCTCTGTTACACCTAGAAAATAAGTGAATATACAAGTAAATATAGAAGTTAATAGACAAAAAATATATAGAAAAACAAAGTTTTATACACTTTGCAAGAAAACAAAAAAGGCAAATTTTTGGACATTCAAGGATAAGGAATAAAATGAAGATTACCTTGATTAAGTGTGAATTTACGCTTCAAACCGATTTTAAGCCGGATCGGCATAAAGCCGAATATTTCTAAAACTTGAACCGAACTCTGAAACGCATCAGGCTGAAACTAAGGCTGATCCTGAACGGGTCACCAAATTTACGGAAATCCCAATGCTTGGAACAGGCCTTGTCCATCTTAAAATTAATATTTTCTAGATGAGTTTCCAGAATATAGTAAATATTCTAAAATGCTTTTATTTATATATGTAATTATTAAATATCAAATAATTTGAATGATCCAAAGAGTCCGGAACTCGAAACAAACAAACTGGAGTTCCACAATAGTGTGTACCGCATTTCATTTTTAAGGTTGAAGACGATTTTTAAACAAAACTTTAATTTTTTACACTAAATCTAATTTATTTATTATTATTTTATATAGATTCAATTTTTTTCCGTGTATTTATCAGCAAAGTTCTATAAAAGTATCTGCACTATTTTGGGCAACGGCTACAAGTTCAAGTTCTACTGGGTATACTCGCACACTGTAATCCTCTTGCTAAATTGGTAAATGTATCTCAGAGATATGAAATGTAACGGCTGCTGCTGTCGGCAATTATTGTACAAGTAAACAGCAATAAAAATGTAAATTTTCGTGGTTTCAAATGGCTGCTTATCTCTATTATAACCCCCCTTACCCCCTCTCACTCACTCTCAATCTATTCCCTTACTGAGCACAGTTAACTAACTGGCCTCATCTGCAGTGTGCGATAAGTGCGTGCGGGGGAGGGCAGAGGCATGATTTTAAATTTAAAAAAAGTATCTTTAAGATACATAACAGAATGCTCGTAAAACTGGAACAAACGTGCAAAAGAAACATTTATTTGTTAGGAAGTTCATGGTAATAAAGTCACAAAAGTACCTTTGAGATTTTTAGATAAAATATCTGAAGAGACAAACTATAGTTAATCCCAAAACATTTTTAATTATAAATATAAATATAAATATAAAAGAGGGTTCTTTGAAAAATGTCTAAAAATATTAAAAAAAAAAAGAAAATCTATTTTTTTATTGTTTACTTTCTTTTTATAATCTAAGATTCAACATTTAGACGTCTAATTAGTAGCTATTAAATAAAGTTGCCCACTTAAAAAAGTATCTTATGGATATTTATTATTGCCTATATCTGTGTATTCTCTAATAATTTTCAGTGGTCAGTATTACAAATTCAAATAGTATCTTTTGGACTTAATAGTATCTAAACAGTTTTGTTTTGATTGCAAATTTGTACAATCAAGGTTATACTAGTTTCGATTAGAGATAATAACTAGACTGATGAGGTAATTTTTTTTGGGGTAAACATTTTGAATGAATTTTATTTAATATAGTACTAAAAATACTAAAGAATTGAATTTTCGTTTTTAAATAGAAAAATCTTTGGGTATAATTTAAGTACGCGTATACCTCAACTTTTCGGTACAGTCTATAAACAATAATATTATAAACATTATAATAATTATTGATATGGAATTTTTAGAATGATCGATTAACTTAAACAAAAATATAATAAATACGCAAATCTATTTTTTTAGGTATATGTATATATGCACACACATATATATACACACACATATATAATATATATACATACATATATATAGTACGATACGATATGGCTGCATATTTGTTTTTCTTCATTTATTTTTTTGATATTTTTTGAAATTTGTTTACATGTTTATAAAATTTATCAACTACCCTGGGAACGATTAATCAACGGGGCTTATAAGTAAATGTTCGCAATAATAATTGAATGTCAAATTAAAAGCAACAACAAAAAATATTTGTAGTACACCCGGGGGAAATAGGAGAATTATTCATGTTGTATTGCAGTTGGTTTGATTTGATTCGTGGATATAAGCCTATAAAACCCTCTGGGGCAAACAGTTATTTTCTTTGTCTTCAGTTTATTTTCGTTTATATTGCTTGGCTTTGTTTATACTCACATTTAGGTAATAGGTCAAAAACATTTTGGCAAATAAATAAAGGAAAAGTCAATCAATTCTGAACTGTAGAAAGCTCTTTAATTTGATTTAATTATTATATTTCGTCATTCACTTTTTATGCACAAACTAAACCAAAGGATATCACTGCTTTCACATAGATAGAATAATTGTTGTAGTACGATATTTATATTTAAAATATATTGGAAGATCTCCTATAAATAAGTTCAACTGCAGTTTTCAAGCCAAGAGGAAACCAATTAATTATTTTTAAAGCATCTTAAAATAGTAGTGAAGCCCATTTCAAGAAAGATATTGCAGAATATAAATAAATGTATTTACCTATATCTTTTAAGATAATTTCAATACTAATCTAATGCTTGTACTAGCTCAATAGCCGGAGAGAAATCCGCTCAAGACTATGACCAACCAATGCCGAATTTGCTGAACCAGTGAACCACTGAAACAGTGAACCAGTGAACCACGCAGTCATCACTCAGGGACAGAGAACCACTCATCAGGCTGCGACTGAGAAACCGCAGCGATGACTTCGCAATGTTCGTAAATTCGTTCAGGTTTATTTCTTTTTATTTTCAGTCAGTTTTTTCTTTTTTTTTCTCTTTTTTTTCTTAATTTTTCATGTTTCGATGTTCCATGTGAGTTGCTTAGCCTCATCGCATTGCATTAGTCATCGCAATCATCTTGATCATTATCGTTATAATTATCATGAAACATCATTATCATCATTTACTGCGGTTGCATTTTTAATTTTGTGTAATTTTCATTTCAGCTGTGTTAAGTGTTAAGCTTACTGTTGTTGTTGGCTTAGTTTTTTATAGTTGTTGTTGTTGCTGTTGCTGTTGCTGTTGTTGCTTGAGTTGTTGTTGTTGTTCATATTGTTAGTCTTCAACCTGTTGTCGTTTATTGTGTACTTGACAGCCATCGAAAGGGCAAGCAAACACATTTCGCAAAGCTCATTAAGTTTGCTGTTTTCGCATACCCTTTAAGCTGCCACCAAATGGGCTATACTAACTGCAGAACCTCTTTGAACTCGACAACTATTAGAGCTACTCTTAGAAAATTTGGTATGTGGTTTCTTCAACACACTATGCAGCTGCTTACCCAATAAAATCTGTAATATTTCAGCTATCAAAGTCAGAAATCTATAAAAACATTAAAGCGCCACAATTATTAAGATACAGTTCTGAAAATTAGTATACGCACATATGACCAATGCATCTGACTGTAAAATATATTTAAACCAAAATCATTGAGTAATACATAAGTTATGCAAGAAACCAGTTCGTATAGCTGGAAATACATAACAGATATAACAGAAATCACTGAGCCTGAGTCTTTATAGGGCATAATTCTAGTCTTAGACACTCAACTGGAGCATACTTGTTTGTTTCTTTCAGTTGATTTTTGCTCTTTATCATGAGACACCGCTACCCGTAGCTTGGCTTCGAACCCACAAACTGAATTGTGCTAAATTTCGTAATCGAAAGTTGTTTTGATGGTTCGCTTAGTCAAAGGTATTAAGTAATACTTAGATGAATTGTACCAGCTTTATATACATATTTATAAGTATGTATTTCTGTTTTCTCTGTTTTTTCATTTTATTTTTTTTTTTATTCTTTCTCTGTGTGCGACTGAGTACTGAGTACTTAATGTACTCGTACTCGAACCGGCATGTAAATGCGATCCACTTGGAATTGAATTCTGTTGTTGAACCCAAGCCAAATAAACATTTGCCCAAGTTGCGGCGGTATTCGGATTAGTCATAGTATAAACATACGATTCAAAATATCTACATATATTTGTAGAGCCTATCTATAGAGCTGGAAGAAAGTCACTGAGTCAACATTCTAGTTGCTTTTTAATGTGTTCTTTATAAGAAAGAGTTGCTAATTATGGATTTCTTATAGAATATATAGAACTTTCGGCTAAAGAAACACGTATACACCTAAATATTATCCTTCCTATAGTCTACAAAAAGGTACTCTTTTAAAGTGGGATTATACCTTTAAATGTCTAATTTCTTTCTGATATTATTTTCGGTTATCTCTTTAAATTTTAGTAAGAATATTTGAATGTACCACACGGAATATACCATCAACGGAGAAATGTAAAAATCGTCTTACTAAAGATACATAGAACTAAGGACCTAAATTGATGTTTATAACTTTTCAATTTCTACTGAATCTTTATAAAGTTTGGACTAATCTTGAGGTTATAAAATCTACAACAAGCCTATGCTCTACAAGAACTGAGAACTCTATCGGAAATGATGCGGTAGTTATAATTAGCGTCTTTGGTTATCAGCAGACAGTTAATATTATTATCGTTATACGACCATATATGTACTAATAGTGGGTCTATCGATAGCACTCGGACTCTGGGACCCAAAGTTAGGAACTACTTCAAAAGTCACATGGTAGACAGAATGCACTACAAAAAAAAAAAAATAAAAAATAAAAAAATAAAAGAGAAAAAAGGCATTGTCTGCCCAGCGAATTATATGAGCAAATATTTACCCAGTCAGAAATAGTCTAGTCGGGTCTGCTTAGGGTCTGTTGCGGGGTCTTGAGTGCCCAGAGCACGTGTTATCAGTGATTCAGAGAGCTGCATATGGATATTATTAGCGTGGCGCAGTTAAACTTTAGACCCCATGGCGTTACTTGTGGGTTTGGCCCACAGAATTATATATATACATGTATAGCCATATGTATATATATTATAGTATATACATATATATTTGTTAGGTTAGGTTTCTTGATAGCGAACCCTTTAGTTCTTTATAGCAAGAGCTCAACCCAAGGTCGTTCAATTGTATATATGTATATTATTTTGACCAGTTCTACCAATTGATAAGAATTATTTTGCTTAGCATTGAAAGCATTTTACCTTATCTTATTTTTTTATTTTTTTGTTTTTCCAGTTAGCCATTTGGTCGGCGTTTCATATCTGGTTACGCCTAGGCTGTCGAATTTTTTAAACAGAAGTCTATTCCTATCTCCAAAAACGCGAACCTAGCAGACTTTCGGTCTTTCTGTGATTGCACAACATGAATAAACAAAGTAATGCGGAATATGGGGCATATAGGGAAAACCTCTTCATATGTTCTGAAGGTCGACAATAAACACAATTTACAATATACATATATTGTTATATAGTATTAGTTTTACTATTATTATATAGATTCACTTGATTAATTGTCAGTGTTTGGGATCATCTTTTACAGAATCTTTGAATTTGTAGAAAAATATACAAATAAATTTATACTTAACTTACTACAGGGTATACAGCTAGTCGTCATATCAAAAATAAACCTGTGTCCCACTTGTTTTCTGCAAAACTGGTAAACAAAGTTCTCAGATAGAGCTGATAGTTGAATTATTTTTTCAAACGAAAACATTTGAAGAGAACCAAGAAATATGATTCGACTGATCAAAATAACAATATTGACAGTTAGTTAAAGATCTTAAAAAAAAATACGAGTAGAAATTGCAGCCATTATAAATATAATGAATCATTATATATTAGTATATATTTTTCAGTTGACGAAGCTCAATAATGAAAATTGTAAGATCTTAAGTGGAATTCATATAAGAGTTTAAAATTTCTTCTTATACGATTTATTAAGTTTGCTTGAAAGAAAATCTCAGCAGTTTACTTGCGTTAAAAAAATAATACAAGTTTTTCCTTTAAGTTTAGAGAGTATTTTTAAGAAAATTGTAATTAACACTGAAGGCACTGAACAATCTTCAAGATTTCGATATAAGTTTTAGAATATTTTAAAATTTCAGATACGATCTAGATCCGCACAGGTATTTAGACTTCCTATTTACGAATTTGGATTATTATGTTCCCCAAATTCGTTGATGAATTACTTTTTAGTGAGTTATTTTTAGGTTATGTTTTTTCAATAGAATATCATTTTCTATATACCTGTCCATAAGTAAAGTTTTTTTATATGTTTTTAAACAACCTCGAATCAACTAAAGCAATCTTGAACCGCCTCCAGTTTGACCCTGGAGCAAACGTAACTCCCCCCATCACCTCTATAGACTCCGCATGTGGGTGGAGCTGACATAAGGTGTCAGGGGTGGGATGAGAAGGAGCAGCGAGGGGCCGACGAACAATTCACTCCCATTGTCGCCTGTCAGGCCAAGTCGCCTTAAATGTCAACTTCTCTTAACCTTAGACTGAGAAGAGTTATATTTTTTTTTCCTCTCTATCTCTCTACATATCTCTCTCTATCTGCCTATCTGTCTATCTCTCTCTCTGTCTCTCTCATAAATCTCTTATATAACCGTTTTGCATAGGCAAATGTCGCAGTCGCTGCGTCGCCTCACAAAACGTCGTCAACGTCGACGCCGCTGCTGCTTTTTATGTTTGCAGCGACTGCGACTGCGACTGCGACTGTGACTGCGACAGTGACAGCGACTGCTGCTTTTTGTTGCAGCTTTTTGACGTTGTTGACGCTTTTTGCAGCATTTTTGAATTACATGAAAATGACCTACAAATAAATTTATCACCTAAAATGCTGGGCAACAGGGTAGATCTGTTGTGGACGGTTATATATCGACGCGACTAACAAATACCCTGTACTAGAAATCTAAAAAGATAGATACTTATACATATGTACTAGACAGTTTTACCCGGCATTGCTCGTGAATTTTGATATGTTGGATTACATTTTTCATATCAAAACAAGTTAACTATTATTTTTAGTGATATATTTGAATCCTGTGATTCAAAGTGGAACCAATCTAATCGTTAGATATTTCAAGGTCTTCATCAAAATAACTTTTCGTTTTACTCAAAGTATCCTGCAGCTTTCCCATCCTTTTTAGGGTCCTTCGGTCGAAATTTCCAAAATCTGTGCATATTTTTATTAATCATTTTCTTTTTCCATTAAAGAACTGAATCTTAATTTTCTTATCTTGGGTGGTTCAGAAAAATGGCTATTTGGAAGTTTGAAACGAAACGAAACCCGATCGGATAAGGCTGAAAAGTTTAGTACAACGTTTTTACGAATGTTTTTTAAAAATAAATAAAAACATAAATTTCGTGTACGAATTTTATCAATAAATCAGTCAGAGAGACCAAAAATAGTTTTAAATAGAGAGATTATCATAATAAATGCATAGGTTATAGTTAGGCTTGTTCCTGCACTGAATGCACTGAAATAAATACTGTGTATGAGGTTTTCTAACAGAGTTGTTTTCAAGACTCTAAGAATAGATAATATGGAAACAAATAGATATAGATTATGCGAATATTGAGAGCTTGTATTTTAGATTAAAGCGTTTTTCAAGTCTTTTAAATCAGGAGTGTAATTTCAATTGAATTAACTTTAGAATATTATTCAGAATCAAATGTTATACAAAAAACAGCTTCTAGCCTGTCCAGGCACAGCAGCCGCCTATTCCTAGGCGAAGTCTAGCTGATAAGTGTTCAGTTCCATATATCTTCTACATTATGTAAATATTAAAGTCTGGCTGTATTTGCATATATTTATAGTTGTAGTACTATACATAAATATATATACATATAAATAAATGTATGTATGTATAAATGTAGTTATAGTAAATAGACTCGTTTCTATTCTCGAACCGGCTGCTCATATCAATTGCAACAACTACGAATCCGAGTATAAATTGCTGCCGCTGCCTCGTCTCGTGGCGCCCCTCCTTCAACTGGGCCACTTGGCTTCATGTCGCATGTAATTTAATTTGCATTTATTTATATTTTTATTTATAGCTCAGCTGCAGCGAAATTTAAATATTTAATTTAACAAGTTTTTCAATTAAATTATTAATGCAAATCGCATGCTCTCCGAAGGAAGGAGTAAGAATGGGTTGACGGTGGAAAATGAGGATAATAGTGGAAAGCAAACTGAAAGAAATGGCAAAGTGGACCACTAAACTTTAACCTTTTGTTCCCTTATAAATAAATTATTGGCGTTTATGAACGTATAAATAAAATATTAAAATAAAAAAAAGTATAAAGCAAAAATTACTTCTACACTTCAAAACAAAAAAATAAAAAATGTTGATTGGATAATGGAGAAAAGTCTAATTTTCCGATTTCGGAGTCTCGATTAACTTTGAACTCAGCTTCAGAACTCTCCATTAAAATCTTAAATGACGGTTTTTTTTCCTATTCCGGGTTTCAACTTATACAGAGAAAAGTTTTATTTTCTTTCGATTCATTTTAAACTTTGGAATTCAGCTCTAAAGTTTAAAATATCCGTGAATTTTATCGTTCCTTTTGGTAAATCACACACAATAATGATGATGTTTATGCTATTGAACTGAAAATAAAAATGACAAATATTTAAATTATACTGAACATTCCTTTTGTTATATGATTTTCATTTCGAATATTTTTCATGACAGATTTCGAAAGGTCCTGTTTAATCCAATGTATCAGACTTTTAATATTGATTTTCCCCGGGCACAGCCCGGCATAAAGCTCATCATTAAATCCTATGGTTCCGAATTCTTTACTATCATATATTCTGAACCTAACCTAACATTTATTTTCGTGTCGCAACGAATTGAAAATTTTGGAGCCCAGACATAACATTCTAGCTGATTTGATAAGCTATGTAAATAGAACCGCCAGATGTAACGATCTTTGGCTATAGCTCAATAGTTTTTTATTATCGAGACGGCTAGACATTCAATAGATCGGTACAAGTACGTAACAAGTCACAACAAGTCTGCTCCAGACGAGACGTGACGAAACGTGCGCATTTTAATCGTTTTGCTCGGCACTTCAAGCGATAAGACTAGGAAACGAATTACGCAGATTCTACACAGAGACCCCTCATATTGCCCTACGAGTCTACAAAAAGCTATAGCCAGAGCTAGACCCTCTTGTGGGCTCTACAACAGACCCTTAACTATTCAGTTTATATTTATAGTTCTACTCTCGTATTCGTATTCGTATTCGTATTCCAAAGTGGCACATGTCTGGGTTGTCTAGCAAGATTCTGTTCCCTTTTTTCTCTCTTTTCAATTACTCAATGACTTTTTAGCTATAAAAGTCGGGCTGTTTGGGTCGTAAGTCTCAATATGTCCATGTGCTGAAAAAAATCGAGTAAATATTTGCAAACTGAGAACACGATTTTACTATTTGTTTACAGACGTAATCAATACTGGAATGCAAATACAAAAATAAATACAGCAATAAATAATTATTATCAATAGCCTGACGAACTTTGAATGCCCTCAAAACATAAATATATATTAAATATGTTTTGAAATACTGTCAAAACTAGATTGGCTAAATTCAAATACTACAGACCTTCATTAAGGTGTGCCATCAAATAGTTTCCCTATTCTGATTATTCTTATTCTAGAACTTTCAATTCTTTTGTTGGTATAATAGATATACATATGTTAAAGCTAGCCCATCCGATAGAAATCTAAAACTTTTGATTTTATAGTTCGCATAATAGATATATTTTAAAGACAGCGGATCCGAACAGTTTCGATATAAGTGAATAAATAATAGTACCAATTTTTGTAAGCCTAAGCTGAATTCAAGTGAACGAGATCCATTTACTTTTTAGAAAGAAATTTAAAATTTGTTGCACATCTCGTGAGAATATTATAGGATCCCATCTGTTAGGGTATACGTAGAAAAATGAAACAAACATGAGTAAAATAGTGAAAACGAATAAAATTCAATAGACATAACAAAAATTGAATATTTATGAGTTGTCGTGCGAGTTGTTTCAATGTTGTTGATATTGTTACGACTATTTCAGATGCAAAATTATGATTGAATTCTAGGCAAGAATTGCAAAAAATTGCATTCAATCCATTTGAATACCCTACAAAACGTAAAAGAAAGATTAATAATAAATTTTGGTTTTACTAAATAAAGAAATTAACGCTGGCTCATTCACAAAATTTCTTTATCTGACCCATTAGGAAAATTGATTGTTAATAAGTCATTTTGTCAAGTCATCAAATAATTCTGAGCAAAAGCAAATAATTGTCCTAAGATAGAATAATGCCATATCATTGTATTCAGAATTGAGACAGAACTTTTATAAACAAATAGGGCTATTTAGAAGTGCCCTCGTTTGAGCAGGAAAGTGCATATCACGAACCGATTAAACTTTACTTCTAATCACCTATAATTGAGTAATTTGAGTAGAAATCGAAACTTCTGGATGGCACAATTTTTATGATTATAATGGGTTCGATTGTGCATTGCTTTATTATACCTCCTGTTGAGAGACTCTGAAGTATTTTCTTTCCTTTTTTAACTAAAATGTAGTCGAACAATTTCTATTTATTTATTTTAGCGTTGTGTTAACATTTATCCTCCTTTAACATTTATTTAACATTGCATTGCGTGCAAATGTATGAAAAATGCTATTAACATTAATGGTATTCCTCTAATTACTTAATACCCGATCAAGAACTGCCAGCAAAGAGCTGTAAGCAAATGAAACAAAGTAAAATTTATTACGCATACGTCATGTAGGCTTTGTTATATTCGCAAGAGCAGCACAAAAGCAAACTTCAATAAACTGAGAAAAAACTTTGAATAGGCTTTAACAACTCGTATTACAATGGTGTTACAATGCTGCCTGATAAATGCTTATCTTTTAAATATATCTTAAAGACTGAAAATGAAAACGTGATCAACAGAAAATTTATTGTATGTAAAATCATAATATAAATAAGAGAATTTGTGCAGAGCTTTTATAATGTTGAATGATACTCGTAGTATGTTTAGTTAAAGCTTGTGTAAATAAAGATAAACAAGTTAAATATAGATAAGTGAAGCTAAATAAAAGCCATTAAATATACCAAGATAATTAAAAAAGCTCTTATTATTACTATTAATTCATATTATTATATGTATGTATATTTCTGCTTCCCTTCTGAGCCTTTTCACGGGGCCTGCAATTTATCAAGTTAAATGAAATCGTTGCGACGACTTTTAGTTGTTTATAGTGTTCATTATGTTTTCGGGTCTCGCCTTTGAATATTTTAATAATAATTTTTATGTTTTTTTTTCTCTTATTTTTATTACGCGTTGGCGAGACGACAGCAATGGCCACACCTTTATACACACTCGTATATGCATATAAATATGTAGTATATGCCTCGTATGTGAGCCAGTAGAACCCATAACTATACGAATTTTTGGTGTGCGTGTGTGTTTTTTTTTTATTTTTTTTTTTTTTGTTTCTTGAGGGGTAAAAGGAAGGGGGACGGTTACTCAGGCGGTTACTCAGGTAATATTCTTTCTGTATTTTTGTATTTGCATAGCAATTTTGGTTGTATTTCATTTGATGTCTGTTTACTTTTCAGTTTTATGCCCATATGCGAAAACAAGAGCGCCGAAAATAAATAAACTCATAAAAGAAACAAGTAAACTTTACTACAGCAGTAGTGCAGCGTATGCTCAACTGGCAGATACTCTGTAATTAATACCATACCCTTGATTTAGCTTTTGCTTGTAGTCCAAAGTTTTCTTGAATGATTTTCCTAGACTAGATTAGAAAAAGAAAATCGAGTATAGATATCCTCAAAGCAGCTTATTATTAAATGTAACAGTTACAATTTATTTATTATTTATTTCTTAACACTTAATATTTATGGTTTTTTTCAAAAATTCCTACATTTTCAATAAAACAATTTTTTATACAAATTTTACAAAAAATTTAATATTTTCTTTTTGGTAATAGATTTTTTAATGTTTCGAGTTGGCTCAGGGGATTCGAAAATCTTTCCTTCTATTAGGTAAATTAAACTTTGTTTCTCTTTTGGCGATGAAAAACATAGAATATTATTAACGATGAATAAATTACTTTTCTGATTGTTTTTGCTTGCAATTTTTTAATTACGATAGTTTTGCCATTCTATAAATGGTGCTTATAACACTATCGAGCATATAAAATAGCGACTATAGGGTATACTCTGCCATTTTAAATATACCCTATTTATGTTTATTTATAAGCAGTGCTAACACTAGAATAGTTGACCTAGACGAATATGTCGGCTTTATCAGCTTTGCACGCGTGCCGCCCGACCGGGTGTGAAGCTGAGTGTGATAATGGGTTCCGAAATGTAGCTGGAATTGGAATCGAGGGACTGTACAACTGTACAACTGTTCAACTGTAGAATTGTAGAACTGTAGAACTGTAGAAGTGTAGAGCCGCACCCTGCTCAATCCTTTCCCTGCCTTCCCTCCCCCACAGGCCTATTATATTTTAGTGTGCATGCGTTATATTTATAGATATAATCAAAAATTCAACGCCAAATCAATATTTGACATGGCGTTTACTTTAACTGCTTCGAGACTCAACCCCGCCCGCATACACCCATGCCCATGCCACGCCCCCTTGTTATTATTTATTGCGTTGAAAAGTTTCATTATCAAACATTTTTTTATTCCACTTTTCTTTGGTTTATTTGTACAATTTACATAAGGCAACGTCTGTTGTTGCCGCTGCAACTTTGTTGAAAGTTGAAAGCGGAGGGGCAGTTCGGGAGAGTTGGGACTAAAAATAGCAGCAACAATGACACCAAATGGCAGTGTAAAACTTTTTTTTCTTTTTTTTCTTTTTTTTTGGTGATAGCAGCCAAGTGGAGGACAGTGGAACCAGCACATAAAAGCCACAACAAATACCAAATATGAGTACACTTTATGCCCCAAAGAGCCGTACATGTCCAGAGTACTGTGTCCTGTGTGTGTGCTTAGAAAGTTGCTACATTTAATGGCCTTGGCATTGCCCTGAGTTCTTTATGATTTATCAGTAAGAAAAAGTTTGGAAATTGACAGCAGGGGGCACTGTTGGATTCTCTCTCAAGTTTCTGGAGGACTTTCTGCATAAGCAGCATCGATACCAAGTTTCAGAAACATAGCTCAAAATTGAGAAAAATAAATAAATATATGGAATATTTTTCGCATAAGCAGCACAGATACCAAGTTTCAAAAATACTAAAAATGAGACAAAGAATTAAAAAGAAAGTCTATAAACATGTTCTTACTTAAATACATAATGTTCTTACTTAAATACATAATATTATATCCATATAAAATTGTAAATTATAAATTAATTTCATATTATTTAAATCAAGAGTCTAACTAAAAAGTTGGTTCCGTAATTAGTTTCTAGCGGTTGTAGGCAGGCAGCAGCAAAAAAGTTAAAATTTAACTATATACGTTGAAAAATTATTATAAAAATGCTTAATTTTTAATGGCATCATTTAATATTTTTAAATATTACACATACGCCGCGTAATACTGTCCGTACTAGGAAAATTATTTAAAATTTTTATTATTTAATTGCTTAATTAGTTAATTAGCATATGACTTTATAAGTACCCCGTTTTGAGCAGTTGTCCTTTAGGTTTCGCACCACTGTGCGGCGGCAGTGCAACAGCCAAAACAAATGCCATGAAAACATTTTAAAATTCAAATCAACGCGATTTTTGTTGTTTCCTTATTTTATTTTGCACAGTTTTCAGAGCTGGCGCAGTTTTTGTTTTTGTTTTTATTTTTATTTTTATTTTTACTTGTTTTGTTTTATTACTTCTTCTTTTTGGTTTTCTTTTAATTTCTGGTCACGTATTTGTTTTGTTTCGTTTCATTTTTGGAAACAATATTGGGCCACGACAATAACACCAGTCGAGCTCTGGACATGTTCCGGGTTAAGGAGTGGAAATGGGAGTACGACATGAAGCTGAGGCTGAAGCTGGAGCTGGAGCTGGAGCTCGAGCTGGAGCTGAAACTAAGACTGGAGGTTTGGAGCTTTGGATAGAGTTTTGGTTGGAGTATGGTCTGCGGTTGGACTCAGCAGCGAATTTCTGTAATTTGAGCCAATTACTGGAGCAGGCTTCGCAGTTGCTTGTCGTTAGCCAAACTGTTTAGCATTTATTTACCAGCCGGATAGAAGGTTAAGAGAAGCTTCAAAAGGCGCTACCATTATCATCTTATTCGGAGAGCCGAAAATTAAATACCCTAACTATTGTTATACACTTGCAGAGTGTCACGGAATGGGTAATGCATTACAGTAATGGAATATATAATATTGATGCGGAGAACGAGTCGACGAGTCGATTTAGCCAGGTCCGCCCGTCCGTCTGTCTGTCTGTCCGCCTGTTTCTATGCAAACTAGTCTCTCAATTTTCGGGCTGGGTGAATGAAATTTGAAACATGGCTTTATATATCATATATGTAGCAGGCATATTATCAAGATCGGTCCTATCCATCATTTAGCTGCCGGTTAAAATAAATATATTTAACAAGTTTCAAATGGATAAAGAATTTTCCTTAGCAGTATTTTTAATGGAAGGCATTAATATAAAATTATAGGCGTTAAAGCTTGTCTTATATAAATAAAATATATTTATTTAGAAGCCTCTTAGAAATTTGATTTAAGCATAGCCTCAAAAAAAGATTGTTTGTACTGCATCTCTACTAACGGTTATAAAACATTACAAATGGCTTTTTTAACATATGGAAAAACGGAGAAGAATATATTGTTTTTTATATATATTTTCCTATTGTTCTATAGCAGCTATATGATATAGTGTTGTGATTCCGTTGGATTCGAGATGTGTTTAACATGCAAAGTAAAAGCAGCATCTGTGCAAGTTTCATCAAAATATCCTTTCAATTGACAAAGTTTGCTTAGATAATTGATTAGAAATACATACTTTTTCTGGACTTTAAGACACCCTTCTCATAGCTACAGGGTATACAAGCGAAAGGAAACAAATTGAAATTTATTTTAGTGCACCCTCAAAAATATTTTGGTCTTTATATTTGATTTGCGCTCGCTCTGTACATAAATCGTCCTTCTATTATGGCATGCACATTTGCACAAAATGCGAATACGTGATCTTCGCATTATAATTACTCTCCAGTTCCTCAGTTCTCCAGTTCCCCAGTTCTCCACCTCTCCATCTCTCCAGCTCTCCAGTTCTCCAGTGCTCGACTTTTTTTGTTATTTTGGTTTTGGTTTTTGTTTTTGTTTTTGTTTGGGGGCATATAATAATTCTTAATGGCCATGGCACATTTCTCTGCCATTTCGTGCATTTAATGATTTTTTATTTTTATTTCCCTTTTTGTTTTCTTATTTCTTATTTTTATTTTCTGGGCAATTTGATTTGACTGGTCTGCTATCTGGCGCTATTGTTCGCCTTAGCCTTCTTGCTGTATGCTTCCATTATTAGTCTCATGAATTTAATGGGCCTTTAATTATTTTTTTATAATTTTAAACCCATTATGCGAACCATGAGACAGCTGACAAAATTATAGATGCTTAAATGCAGAAAATTAACGTAGCTCGGTTCTCAGACTTGGAAATGAACCGAACCGAAGCAGACACATGACTGAAGCTTTAACTGAAATATCCTGATGAATCTTGGTCTGACATATGGCAACAAATAATTATTTGGCTTAAAGAAAATTGAATTCCCAATATGTTCGATGCCTTTTTCTATATTTTGACTTGAATATGAACTTAAATTTATCCCCATTAAAATGTTCATCTCTCATATCTCTAAGAAAGTACCAAGAAACCATTATTATACTACTATTTCTATGGACACATTGGATTTCTTCATACTAATACTGAAATTGTATCCTAAATATTGAAAACTTATTAAATTAATCGAATAGCGATAGAAATATTATGAATGACAATTATGTGAAATAGAAATCGGAGAAAGTGTTTAATATTTTGAGACTGTTCGGAATCCTTGTTATTCCATTACCTTATTCCCTGTGCTTTAAAGCCAAATTAAACATTTACCAGTTGCAGTAGCTATAAGACTGGTAATACCTAGAGTTTCCTCCTTCTACATGTCCCATTAGGGCAACAAATTAGTTGCAACAGCTCTGCCTCCGCCCCCGCCTCCGCCCCCGCCTCCGCCTCCGCTTGCGTCTTCGCAATCATCTCTGCACTCGCCTGGTTCGTTGTTGCAACATGGGGCAGCACTTGGGGACTTGCAGCATAATTTACGAGGCAGCAATCGCAGAGACGACTACGACTCCGAGTATCGTAATAGCTGGTAACAGCATTTGTGCATTTGTGCATTTCGTATTGCCATAAATCATATCGGAAAAGCAAGTTCTACCTTCCAGAGAGCCCCTTTTGTACCCTTCCTACCCTTCTACCCTTCTACCCTTCCTACCGCTCCTGCCACTACCTCTGGCTTTACCAATCTCAGACCCGTTGCCCTTTCAGAATGCACTTGGACAACATTGTTGAGCTTTGTCTACGACGCAATTTCTTGACTTACTTTATTTTTTCCTCACCATGTTTTTTTTTTTTATTTTTTGCCTTGTTGTGAAACGCTTTTGGCTAATTAATTTACAACACTTTCGAACCTTTCCCAATACCAGCTTTTAACGCTTCAGCTTTTACTTCCAAGTACATTATATATCTTCTTTTTTTATACCCTTACACAATGTATTCTAATTTTATCGCGTTATGTGTAACGCATTCAAAAGATACTTCTTATCAGCTGAGTATTTGTTCTGCTCTTTTCTCTGTTCACCTATCTATGTGAACTCTATCAGTTTTGAAACTTGAAACTTGGTACAGCTGTAGTTTTTTCTGAAAGTTAGTAAATATGAAAAATAGAGTCGAATCGGAAAACTTTATTATACAATTAAGCCCTTGAAATCGAACTTTTTTCTTCTCGAAATTACAGAATAATTCACTTGAATGTATTAAAATCCCAAAAATTCGATTACCATATAAAGCTGACGAATATATACATATATAATCTTCCATAATTACATTTTCATCTACCTTTAGCTTCTATAAAATAGAGCCTCTAATTGATATAGAAAGGAAATTTTTCAAATAGAAAGCTTAACGCACGAGTCTTAATAGTTAAAGTAAAATTAATTAATATAACTAAATCGTATAGCAGTCTGAGTAATAAATATTCCAATCCTTTTTTTTTTATATCTAGTAAAAGAGTAATTTAAAAACTCAAAGAAGCTTTTTATTAATAAATAATATTGAAATTGGAGCACTACTTTGCCTTTCATAAAAGCTGTTATAGTTTTAAAAAACAAGTTTGAAAACAAAGTTTTAGCATGAAAAGCATATTTTGGCTTACAGCAATAACAAGTTCGCTGCAAACTTCATATAGTCGAGACATATTTAATTAAAATCGAAGCGATCTGTAAGGGTTTATAAACTTCGCCGTAGAGAAGATAGCTCTACTATCTGCTTGTCGTTGTTTTTTTTTTATCAAACTCAAGTCTGGAGGGGGCTTGGAGTGGGGTAAAGTTGGGGGTGTCTGTGGGGACTTGCACAATGCGCGATTGTGTGACAATCGCTATGAAACTGGGGGAACATATGTGTAATATGTATGTATGTATGTATACATATATGTATAAGCGTAGATATACATATGTACATATATATATATATATATATATATATACACTATTTACTGGGCTGCTTATCAGCTGTAGTTGAGTGTTGGCTCCCTGGGGTCGCATTGGGGTTGGGGTTGCTGTTTGCGAAAATAATTTATGGCAAACTGTTGATTGTTGACATGGGGGCCCCTGAGCTCAACTTAAAGCCGTTTTTTCTCTCTGTGTGTAGAATTTATCATTAGTTTTACATTTGTTGTGCGAAACGCGACGAGCAAAACAAAACAAAACAAAGGCGAACGAAACGAAACGAAACGAAACGAGACGAAAAAGCCAGCTGCTTGGGGGCCTCTTTATGGATTTCGACGAGTAAAAACATTGCGTCATTTTCAGTATACCCGCCGTATACCCCCCAAACTGTCCTCCCTCCCGTAACAGCCTATGGAATGGAAGCTCCAGACGATCGAAGCACGTTGCGGCGCTTGTTTCCTAGAAAAACGCCACAAATTCTACGAACTAGCAGCAACTCTCGTCTCGTATAGAAATTCATGCATTTGTACCCCCATCTACCCCATATACATACATACATACATACATACAAAGTATCTATATCTATATCTATATCTATACTTTGTTCTGATATTTGTTGTCTTCAATTACGAGCACTTGTAGTCGTTGTCTCAGACATGTAGCAGCCAGGCGTTTTATCTAGTTGCGTTCAACTTGTTCTGATAATATGCGAAAAAGTGATTGCTTCGAAATGGTTTGATTCCCTCCACTTGTAATTTCTTTTTAATTTAACACAGCAGCGCAGTACTCTACCTCTGTGCTACTTTGGGGTAGCATGGTTTTGCCTCTGGCTTGTGGCAGCCCTTCTCTAAATAGCTTAGCTTAGAACGTTTCTGAGATCCCCAAAAAATAATGAAGTTCATTAAAAATATAATCTATTCCTGCTGTTTGCAAGTCTTTTTCCATTAAAATAAATAAAGTGTTTTAGTGCAAATTTCGAAAGTCTTTAAGCTCTAATTCAATTGAATATGGCCTTGAACTAAATACATATAGGCCCCATTCAGCCTTTCTTATCAGCCTTTGAGCATACATACATGTACATATGTACATGTCTATGTATACATGTATTTCCAGCTGTTATCAATAAGCACATAATAAATATAAAATTATTAATTTACTGTGATAGTTTGCCTGCTATACCCTGTAAACAAGGCATACAAAGATGCGTTTGCATGCGTATTCCAAGGTTGTGTAAAGTTTACTTATCAGATTCAATTGTTTTCCTAAGATAACAGAGAAAATAGTTTTTCTTAAAAATTTCTAAAAGGTTTTAATGTAAATTTGTTACCTTTTTTTGCTCAAAATTTTGATTACAGTGCACATAAAAAACAATTTTTCATTTTAATTTTTATTTTTTTATTATATTTCCATTTGAGAAATTCATAAAATGCTTATTATATTTTTTTGTTTTCGTTTTTGTTCTGTGTTTATAATGTGTTTTCAGCCAGTTTTGCCCAGCTCTTCGTTACAGTTGGAAGCATTTCTGATTTATGATCAAAACAAGCAACAATTGTGTTCGTTCTCCATAGCCCCACAGCTCCAGAGCTCCAGAGCTCTACAGCTCCAAACAACGAACTCCATTGTGCTCTGCCTGGCCCAGAACACAATTGGGGGCTTATACGAATAATCGCATTATAAATGCGCAATAGGCTCAGTTTTAGAATCGATTCGATACGTAAACAACTTGAAGAAATCAGAAATAACAAACTAGACTGAATCATTCTTTGAGGTTGGAAAGGAATCAATATGGTATCGAAATTACTGAAGCCAATTAGATATAGCATACATAAATTAATTAGAAATTAAGCACCAGCCAAATCAATTTCCAAAAGGCATTAATATCATTTTCAAAATGAAATAATTCAACAGTTTTTATTAGTTAACTTTAGCTCAATTCAAATTAGTTTCAGTAACAAAAATATTAATATAGATAATAGATAGTAGATAATAGATAGTACTTATACAATTCATATATAGTTGTGTGTGTGTGTGTTTTGTTTCTCATATTATATATACAGAGCACTTTAAGTTGGAAGCATATGCCAGTAAGTATTTATAGCATTTACATATGATCCGTTGGCGAAAAAAAAAAAAATCTTAATTAAATTTACATTGTGGCTACAGTTTTTTGTTGCTGATTCAACGTGTATATGTGTATATATGTAAATAAATTTATTTTATGTATATCGATTCATTAATGCATAAGATAACAACTCTTAATTGACTACAAAAAAATATATAAAGGCACCTGAGTTCAAAATGTTATTGCCAAGAAGTAAAGTAAGGTAAACAGATAAAAATAAAACTCAAAAAATATATATCGAATTATACAGTTTGCTGCATATGTATATAAGTAGTATATATAAAATATATGTAAAAAAAAAAAAAAAAAAAAAAAAGACATTAACGTAAAAGTAATATTTAATTCATTTTAATTAATGGTATGTTGTTGATATATATTTTTGCTGTTCTTCGTGGGTTTGCTGACTGATTGCTAATTGTTGACTGCTGACTGCTGACTGCTGATTGACTAATCTGTCCACTGATATCATTGATATGCGTGTTTATATAGTATTTATGTACATATACATATGTATTAATATAAAGTACTTAAATGGTCTTTGTCCCTGAATGAAATGCGCTTGGCTAATTCCCCCTGTCCCTAAACTACACTTAGAATTGTTGGCTTTTTTCTTTCTCCGTTTTCTTCTCCGTTTTTTTTTTTTATTGATTTTTTTTTCTAGCTTTTTTTTTATATTTATTTACTTTTTTGCGTTGCTGACTAGTGCGTTTTCTCTCTTGGTCCCTGCTTGGGCGCCCTTGGATATCGGCTCGGGCGCCCCCCCTATTTGTTCCTGTTCGGTCGCCCTTTTCCGTCCCTTTCTGTTGGGCGCCAACTAATTTTTAACTACAAGCCGCCTATATCCTCCCAGAAAAAAATCAAGCTATTGCATTTTGTACAGCTGCGGCGGCTCTTTAGAGGCCGGCATGCCCTGATCATACTTCCCCAACTCCGCCTCATAGAGCAGATTATTGATCAGGTGTTTCACAACGATCTTCGACTTGGACGTCTTCAATTTGCGTATGGTGATGGCCACATACTCACCAAAGACGCCATACTCATCCACGTGATTGGCACTCAGATTATTATTATTATTATTGTTATTGCTATTATTTCCACTCCCGTTGTTGCTCAGCTTTAAGGGCGTGGCAAGTTGACTGGAAATGCCGCTGCTGCTGCTGGCTGTTGTTGTTGTTGTTGCATGCGATCGCAGCTCTAAGGATGTGGATGAATGGTTGTTGTTATTGTTGTTAGTGTTTATATTGTTGTTGTTGGCCTCAGTTGGCGAGGAAGAGAGATCACGATCACGATCACGTTTTTGTGCCATGTTAATGGAATGTTGTTGCTGTTGTTGCTGCTGGTGGTGTTGTTGGTGTTGTTGGTGTTGCTGTGGTTGCCCATTGCCGTTGTGGCTGCTGTGGCTGAGATTGTGGCTAAAGTGTTGTTGCAGCGCATGAAATGCGATCTGGCTGTGGTTCATCTGATGATGATGATGATGATGATGCTGCTGCTGATGCTGATGCGAACCCGACTGCAACTGCGACTGCGCTGTAGATTTGATTGGCGTCAAAGTCAGCGCTCCAACCACGCCCCCAACAATACCAATACCGCCCACACCCACACCATCACAGCCATCATCATGTTCATCCATCTGCGCCTTGCGTTTCCGATAATTATAAGTCAAATCTGTGGCCTTATAGTAACTCAGAGATAGAGGCGTACTCGTCTGGCGATCGAGCATTCCCAGCTCCGTTTCGTGCTCAATCTTTGTTCAAAAAATGAAGAGAAGGAATAGGAGGAATAGAGAGGAGATTAACAATGGATTAGTAAATTCTACAAATTCTGTTCGAAAATACAAACTATATACTATACGCTTACAATAATGTCGAAAGCTTAATTCAATCAACTTTTTTCTTATTCAAATTATATATATTTTTATTGGAATGTTCTTCATAAAAAGTCGAAAAGTTTTCAACCTTTGGCTTTTAAATTAAGCGTACAAATATTATCAATGTTAGTTCAATTAATTTTAAAAACTTGATATAAGCCCTATATAATAATACATTTAATTTCATTGTCTTAATCAAATTTAATTAAATTATATTGAAGCATTTTCGAAAACTTCTTTCAGAAAATGTATAAAACAAAATTGATCGATTCTAAATATTGGGGTCGCGACTTAGTAAAAGTTTGAACTTTAGCACTTAAACCTTTCAAGATTATTCCAAAGCATTTTTATGATCCTAGAATTCTTTTGAAAAGAAATATTTTCTTGAAATGTAGTACCTATTTTAAAAGCTGATTTTTTGGCTTCTTCAAAATTTATTCCAAGTATCTTTTGGGCTTTATTAAAATGTATTAAAGTATCTTATAAAGCAATATAATATATGTATAATATATATATGCATGCATATTCTACTCTCGCAAAGCTTAAAGCTCTTCAAAAGAGCTTTAAAGCTACGTTAAACATCTCAATTGAAAGCTTTACTCCTTTACTGAGTAGTCTAGTGCCTCACCTGATTAATTCGCTATAATTTATTAATATACTGATGTATGTGTATATTTATTGTATACAGGTTATAATAACTAAAGTCAATTAAAATGCAATTAATATTATTAATTTGTACTTACAATTTCTGTTTTCACATCTTCGGCGCTAATATTGCAATAATTTTCGCTGTCCAAATCGGAAGAGGAACGTGTCTGCGAATTAGAGAGGAAAAGAGAGGATGAAAACAAATCGTTAAAAATTAACAAAATAAAAAAACAAATAAGAAAAGATACAACAAAAAAAGAATAACTACAATAATAATGGCAAAATGTGAAGAATTTGTCAGACAAATAATAACAAAAACAAGTAGAGGCAGATGGAGGGAGAGAGAGAGAGAGAGAGAGAGAAAGAGCAGAAAAACAAATTAGAATAGTAATAAAAAATAAATAAATAAAATGTGAGCCGCAGACTCACTTACACACACACAGACAGACTTTGCATACAGATGGGGACTGCGAAGCCAGCAGCGATTAAATTCGTTGTGTGGGTGAGAGAGGATGGCAATGGGGAAAGGGGGGAGCCAACATTGAAGTGGACCAACGAGTGGCCGGACAAGCGGACGAAGCAGACGGACAAAGCGAACGAAGCGAACGAAACGAAAACGCAAAGCAACTTGCTATATTGAAGCTGCTGCTGCTGCTGCTGTTGCTGCTGCTGCTGTTTAGGCGGGTCCATTGTGGAAGTGGGGGGAGGGGCGGCAGCGCAGTCAGTTGAGGGGCAGGGTCGGCGTAATACGTGTAGCTGCCGATTTCTACGGCTGATGCAACACACAAATGGCAGCAGCAGCAGCAACAAACACAACGCAAATCAAAGCCAGTTGACACACACACTTGCACAACACTAACACACACACATAAGTCGCTTATCAAGCGCATGCGACGCAATAGCAGGCGACAGCACAGTGGGCCAAAACCAAATGTTAGCCCTTGTAATGTTCGATTGGAAAGATTTGAACCACACTGTGTCTCCACTTGTCGTGGAACGCAAATTGATTTTTGAAATACTTTTATGATATAAGACGCCTTGCAAAGAGGCATGACATTTTTAAGATAGACAAAATGAAGTTAAACTTTTCCACATAATTTTAAGTTTAAGTGAAATGAAAACAAATGAATATTATTAATTAAAATTAAATTTTGAATGTCAAGCCCCGCTGTTTTTCGTTTTTAGCCATTATTTTCAACAGATTAAGTAGTATTTTTCGAAAGAGTAGCCAAATTTACGATTTATGTAGTAATAAAAATTCAAAATAATTAATTTTTTTTCAAATAGCTTTACTAACACTTTTACGTATCATAATTTTTACTTTTCATCACAAATTTAAATTTGTTGAAAAGTATTTTTAGCTGCTTTTTTAAGTCTCTAGTACTGTTTGGCAATATTGTTAACAAATTGTTAACTAACATTAGTTTAAAATCGTTTAAAAATTAACAGTATCCAATGTAGGATTTCTCAAATGCAGAAGCAAAGGTGTGCTTGATTATCAATAAAAAATATAAAAATGTATAAAACAAAAAAGCTCGTGACACTGTGCACTACAGCTTTTTTTTTGTTTTTGCTGTTGCTGTTGCTGTCGCTGACGAACCGCTAGACACGGAGCTAGCAGGCAGAGTCGGCGCGTGTGCTGCTGCTGCCGCAAAACAAGTCAAACCACTCACGCACACAAAAGCAGCGGGCGAACACGTACACACACACACACACACACATACACAGACAACACACACATGTTCACAGTCGCATGCAAAGCGAAAAAAGCTAAAGCGAAACGCCAACAACAACAACAAACGAAACACAAATAAGAATGCTGCATTCAAAGTGTACACGATAACTAAATACTCTACAAAGGATGTACTCTATATGAAAAAAAATGAGAGAGCCGAAAATAACAGTAAGCTTATTTAGGATAGAGCGTAAGAACGAAAGGGAGAATTGTAGCGTAGGTCATATAAAATGGGAAAGAACAACAAAAAGTCATAGGCAATAGGCGCTTACCACGGCTGCTGAGATGGCTGCAGGGGCCGCGGCGGCGGCGTCGTTTTCGACGCCCACACAACCATTGGAGTTAACATCGGCACCCGTTGCTGCAGCATCGACGTCGTCCATTCCGTTGTGATCCCGTTGGTCCCTGCTGTTGTTGTTGGCCGCTGCTGCAGCGGCAGCCACAGCAGCGACAGCAGCAGCGACGCGTGCAGCAAACTCTTCATGCTGCTGATGCTGCTCTTGTTCAACCTGTTGCTTGCCTGCAGCTGTCAGCTGTTCCAAATCTAGGCTATGCATCAGTGTAAGTTTATCAGCCGCCTCCGACGCCGGCTCATCCAAAGCAGAGACATCGGCAGCGACGTCACGCTCACCGTCAAGTATAAAGCGTATGGCCTCATAGGCAAACCACATGGGCTGATAATGGACGCCTCGGTTGCGACCATTGAGCACCTTCCCATGCTCCCTGTGAAATGAGGAACGCAGCGATTTGATTTTGGATCGTATGGAACGTATTTCGGTGCCATATTTTTGGCTGAGAAGCTTCAAAGCTTCATATTTGGTTTGTTTGATGTGATATCCTTTCGTATTTGGATCCCAAAGCACGCGCTGCCTGCGATAATCCTCAATAAAGCCCAAAATTGTGGCGCGCGACCATTCAATGCGATCCGCAGGCGATGCTGACGGCGACGGCGGCAGAGGCAGCGACAGTGGCAGTGGCAGCGGCAGCGCTGCGGCGTCCGCAATCAAAGCGATGGCATTGGAGTTGGCATCGAGTTTGTACTGCGCTGCGGCGCCGCTGCTGGACATCGTGTGGAGAAAGTTGACTGCGCAGCAGGAATAGGAGGCTGGGCGCTGCGGCTGGGGCTGGGGCTGGGGCTGGGGGTGGTGCTGTTTGGTAGGGGTTGGTGGTGCGCGCGCGCGCAACTGTCTGCCAGAGCGTAGAAAGACGGAGAGTGAATGTGTGAGAGAGAGAGAGAGAGAGAGAGGAAGGTAAACGCAACGCAACGCAAAAACGCAACGCGACGTAACAAAAAAAAAGCGTCCACAACACGTTGCTTTTGACTTTCGACTGAGGCGGCGGCGACAGCGGCGGCCGCGGCTAGCGGTTGTGTGGCAGAGGAAGCGTAGCAGCAGCAGCAGCAGCAACAACAGTAACGGCAGCAGCGGCAGCGGCAAGTGTGGCGGCGGCGGCGTCCAAACGGCAGCTCAGCTGCACTTTGTGCGAGAGAGCGCGCGAGTGAGCGATGCACAGTGGTACAAAAATGCACTTGAAAGCCTACAAAAATCTAATAAACGCAAAATATGCATTATTGATAGAGCTTTGAGTAAAAAAAAGATGCGGGTTGGATAAGCATTATTTTCTCAGGCTATTACTAAATTTAATTTACGAGTAATTTATTTAATAACTATTTTTTGAGTTATGATTGAATTTTTTTAAAAGGTGTAAACTGGAATATATTTTTTTAGGTAGATTAAAGAACGAGCTTTCTTTAAGCCATAAATGACAATACTACAGAAACACCTGATTCTATAATATTTCGTCTGGCTCATAATCTAATGGATATTGTGGTACAAATAAACACCAACAATGTTTAGACATTTTTCAAAATATTTCTTTTGTCAGCATATTCAGGTATATTTTTGACTTTTGAAATATATTTGTTTTAAAAGTTTTACGGAAATTCATATTATAGTTTTTGAAAAATTAATTTTCTTTTCTATAGAAACACGTGCGATCAGTTTTTGGCAGCTTTTTGTGCCACTGTGCAACGTTGTTTCGTCCAAAATCAACGCAAAGGTGTGCGACTCTGTGTTTGCTGTTTGTATTGGTGTGTGCACACATACAGACGTATGCCTACACGTGTGTATGTGTGTGTGAGTGTTAGTGTGCAGCGGCACGCGGGGGCTTTTTTTCGCTCACTCAACGACTCGAACGTTGTTGTTGCTGCTGCTGCCGTTGCTGTTGTTGTTGCTCTGCCGGAGACCTGTTGGTTGCTCGCTTGATAATGCGACGCTTTGTTGTTGTTGTTGCTGGCTGTTTTGGGTTTTCTATTTGTTGCTGCTATCAGCTGTTTTTATTGCATGTTGTTGTTGCCACAGGCAGCAATACATACGTGCGATGTTGCTGCCGTTGTTGCTGCTGCTGCTGCGGGTTGCTGGTTGCTGTTGTTGCCACTCGACTCGACTCGATCCCCCCGCGTTGTTATTGTTGTTGTTGTATTCGCCGCTTCGTCGTTCGTCGTCGGTCGTTCGCTGTTGAAATCACGATTTGTACTAATTTCACATATTTAAACTGTGTGTGGCATGCGCGCTGCTCCAAACGGGCCAGTTGCTGTTGTTATTGTTGCTGCTGTTGTTGCTGCTGCTGCTGTTGGCCGTAAGTTCGTCACTTGGTTTTGTTGTCGCCCCACGCCCCACGCCCCCGCCACCTTACCAACACCTTCCAAGCTTGTTGTAGTTGTTGTGGTTTAAAGCACTTTAGCTGGAAGCATTACAGCTTTAGCATAAGCTTTGCCAAAAGCTTAGAACAAGAACAAATCTTTACATACATTTTTCTAATATTTTGCAGCATGCATTTTCAAAGCTTTGCTTGTATTGTTATTTCCCTTTACCCTTTCAGCTTCTCTATTAATCTCTCTCTCTCTCTCTCTCTCTCTCTCTTTCTTGTACTCTTACTCCAGAGTCAAAGCTTTGGTATTGTTTCCTATCATTCTCTTAGTAAACCCGTTATTTCTGTTCTCTGTAAAGGGTATAGAAATTTCGGCGCTTTACTTTCTCGTTTTTTTTTTTTGTTGTTCACTTTTGCTCGTGTGGCGATCGTTGCTGCCTGCTGCCGCTGCTGCTGCTGTCGCTACCGTCAACGGCAACACGTTGCACAGTGGGTCGCCTCTCTTTTTCTGCGCATGTGACGAATGCTGCCAAAGAAAAAATAATGAAAACGAAAAAAAATTAGCTGGCTATTCGTGTAGCAAAGTGGCGGCCATGGCGCTGGATAGGCTAAAGGCGGGTGCTCGTTAAAGATTTTTCTTTCTTCTAGCGAGAATTAATATATGTACATACATATATATGTTCAATTTAAAATATATAAGTGTAGTCACATAAGTATGTACATAAGTACATACATACATATACATATATATTCTTTATATTAAAATTTGTTTGATAAATTTTTTATAATGAAGCTAAGTTTTTTTCAGTAACAATCTAATATTCTGTCTTTTGAAAATAATGATAATCTAGTAGAGTATTTATGCTTAGAAGTGTATCTAAATATACAAATAGTACTTAAAACTTTATAATTACTTATTTTTTTATTGTTCTTCTCAATTTTAATAAATTTTTAATTTAAATTTATATCCAGTATAATTAATTACATTAATTTTTTTAATAATTAGGACAATTATTAATGACAATTTATAATGAGAAAATTTTGATATTTTTAATAACTATGATTTCGTAACGACCCCGCACCACTGTGCAAGGGCAGCTACAGCTGTAAATATTGTTGCCGTCGTTGAGAAGTTGTTATCGTTGCCGCCGCTGTTGTTCGGCGAAGCACAATAACAAAAACAAAATTCAGAAACAGAAAAATAAAAAGCTTCACAACGCGGTAACAAATGTTGCGAGTCAGCAGAAACGTAAAAAGAATCAAAAAAGGAATTGCATTTCACGGCAAATTTGCTTGTTGTTTTTGTTAATCAAGGGGTGGATTATTAGGTATAAGCGGGAAAAGAGGAGCGAACAGACGTCGGCGTCGACGTCGCCGTCGCTCACGTAGGCAGTTTTGTTTTTGCATTTTCGAGTTGACAACTTTTGTGGCTGCGATCGCTGAGCGACATTGAAACAAGCCGCTCTCTTTTTCACTGCCTTTCGTTTGCTCTCTCTCGCACCTTGGCAAATCCTCACACGTGCAGCTAAAAATTTCGCCGAAAATCATTTTCGTAAGACGAACTTAAGCACACACAGCCATATGACATGCACATATGTACATACATACATACATACGTATGTATATAAATAAGTACATATGCATGTATGCATGTGTGCATGCATTTGCCTTGCATTTTCAACTCCCTCTCTCTCTCTCTCTCTAATGCTCGCAACATTTTAACATTGCGGAAGCTTTCGTGTTTTGGCTCTGCTTCTTGCTTTAACTGCTCATTATCAAGCGCCGACGACGCTGCCGGTGCCGCTGCCTCAGCTGTCGTCGAATGTGCCGCACCTACGATAACGGCATTAACTTGACTTGACTTTTCCTGCCCCAGCCCCCGTACCTTCCTATGTGCCCTATTGAGTGAAAGCAACGAAAATGCAGCAAAAAAAAAAAAACGGAATCTGGAATTGGCTTTGACTGCGTCAGGCGCTACCGCTAACTTCGCTGCTAACGTCAACGTCAGCGTCAGTGTTAACGTTAACATTAACAGCGCAAAGCTTTGCATTCAATTTTCGTTTCAAGTTGACAAATTGACGTTCAAAGTTGTTTGCGCAGCATTTCAGTTACAATTTCAGTTTCTTCTTTCCTCCGTTCCTACATTTACCATAGATAGTCCCTCTCAGTCTATCTCTCTCCCTATTACAAATTTTGCTTCATTATTTCCACCATACACCCATATCGTTGCCTTTGTCAGTTCTGGTTCCTTATTATTTTTATGATTTTTCACAGTCTTCACGTCATTTCGCTACCTTAATATGCAGCTGTGTGTGTGTATGTGACATTTGTGTGGGGAATATGCAAGCAAGCTACAGTGAGCTTTAGAAGTTCGCATACTATTTTAATAGATGTAATATTAGTTTATATATCGATATTTGCATTTGATGGAAGCTAAATTTAACAATTTTGAGATTTTTGTATTAAAGATAAATAATACTGTTTCAAGAAAAAACAAATAGGTGTTTATGAGTAACCGATTTTTCAAAAGAATTATAATTTAAATAATCATATATTTATTTACGCATTTTAGAATTATTAATAATTGTTCAAAGCATATAATAATTATTCCAAAAAAAAATAAAAATTAGTAAGCAATAAGAACTTTACACAAACATATTATTATAATTACATTAACATGCATACATATGTACATATATATAATGCTGTTAGGCACTGAACAGACCATGTACATACATATCTATGTACATATACATATATGGCTATATGGAGGGAATAAGCAAAAGCAAATTACATTAAGCTTTAAATTTTACATATGTATGTAAATACATTTGTATGTATGTACATACATATGTAAATATGAAAGTGTACTAGTATATTTTTGAAGTTAAGCTATTCATTTTATTTATTTACAATATTCAATTCTACAGATCGAAAGTGCAATTAAATGTGTTTCAGTTTGTTTACTTATTTTTAATACATAATAAAGTCACAAGTGCATGCATAATGTTTTTGGACACTGTAGCTAAATAGAAAGAGCGCTGCTGTCATTGCTGTTCTTCCTGTTTGTTGTTGTTGTTGTTGTAGTTGCTGCTGGTTGTCATTGCCAACTAAATTGCATTGAGCTGTCACATTAGAGAAGCAACTCGATATGCGAGTCAGCTCCCCCTCTCTCACTCTGTAACACTCCTTCATTTCACCTTCTTTTCTTTCTCTCTTCTCGCCTGGGACTTTATGCTCTCAGTTGAACAGTTTTTATCAATCAACTTTAGAGGTGTTGTTGTTGTTGTTATTTGTTATTGTTGTTGTCGCAGCTATTGTTGTGGCGCTTGCATTCTTCTTCTTCCATTCGTTCTCGTTGTTGTTCTTGTTATTGTTTGTTGTTGCGTGCACTTTAGTTGAAATTGCTGTTGACGTTGACTATGGAATACATATTTTTATTTTTATTCAATTTCAACGTCACTCCGTCGCCAGCGTCGACTGCGACGTCAACATCATCATTGCAGTATGTCTTTCTTGCTGCTTGTCAGCAAACCCAACCACCCACCTCCCACCTACTTTCCCAGCCTTCATCCTTTTGGCTGTGCTCTGCGTTTTATACCCTTGCAGAAGAGTATTATGAACCAATCATTAAAAATGCCACGCTTTCGAGAGGGTATCTTCAAATTCGCAAGAATACTATATAGAACGGTCTACTGCATAATAATAATATACTGCAAAAATCCTTTAGAAATATGGTTTTATTATTTTAACAGTAATATTTCTGGCTAAGTATCTACATGTACATATGTATATATATCTACATATATGTATGTATCTTCAGTTAGTTTTAAAGTTGTGCTAATGAAAAAGTTCAAACAAGGAAAGCATCTTATTATATCATTTTATTATATTTATATTATTGTATGAACTACGGAACAGATATCTGATCTATAAACGAACTATAATTAGTTTTTTGTACTTTGCCAAAGACAAAAGAATGAAAAAAGTAAACAAAGTCTTTTTTTTTAAACTTTATAAGTGAAGAAAGGGAACGAAATACAAGACAAATTAATTTAAGTAAAATTAGACATAGTTGTATGCTAACTAAGAGATATATAAGGATACCCGAATTATAAGCAGTTCGCAAGGGTATCGCACAGCCATTTCTCTTTTGTTTTCTTTTAACATTTTTCAATTATGCACATTTTCTATCGTCTATCGTTTATCGTTTATCGCCTGTGGGCATCAAACCGTTGGCAATTCGATTGTTTGGCCTGTCGGATAATCCACGCAGCTGTCGCTCTGTTTAAAATGCACTTCCTTATATTATTCGCGAGGGATAGGGGGATATTTAGGGGCTTTACGTAGAGAGGGAGGCAGGGCGGGGCTTGGCTATGGGGGCTAAGTGGATCGACGGGTCTACCGGTCTCAGAGTAGTCTTCGCACTTGGCTAAATGAAGTGGGCAGCTGAGCTCCGTTTCGAATTGCAATTGCAATTGCAGTCGCTTGAGTGAGCGTTTATTTATTTACTTATTTCGCTTAGTTTTTTTTCTTTCTATTTTTTCTATATTTTTTTTACTCTTTCAACTGATGCGTATCTGATGCTAACGGGAAGTCGCCGTTGAGTGCGCCCAAAGGAAGTGCATTCGAATGAATGCACATCTGATAAACATACGTAATATCCATAGACAGCTACTAAACCCGTTTCGCACCCACTTGGGATTTACTTAATTAGCTCGATTCAAAACTCGAAGGTTGCCCCCCAAAGCAAACACTAACGATCTAAGACTAACGATCATGTCTCATAGATAGACGTGTGGTTCTTAGAAACATTATTTAACTGAACTAAGGACCGGGGAAGATACGAATCTGAAAGAGAAATACTTGTCATCTTCTACAAAAATTGAGAAATTTACATAGCCATCGAATATTACATAGCCTTCCAGCATTAAAAATGTTTTTCTATGAAGCACTTTGCCTATCCGATCGTTCCTTTGGTGTATAGTCTGTGATATAGTTGTCCGATCTTTCTATGTTTCAATATGCGTTTAAGAAATAATTTATTACATTTAATTTGTAAATTTTATGAAGACACAAAATATGAGTTCAATCGTTTTTTCGTTTTTAATAACAAAAAAGTTATCTATAGTTATCTATATAAGAAATCACTTTCTTAAATATAACTTCTGACTTTCATTAACTTACCTTTGGAACAAGTTTATTTTACAACAACTTTTGTACCGATTAGTATTCCGATTGGGCCCATTCCGAAATATATTTATCTGCAATCAAAGAAGGCTCCATTCCCAATTTCAGTTACCGAGTTCAAAAATTGAGGGAAATTCCTCCTTAAATTCATTACACACTTCGAGTCAAAGTTATAATACCCTCTGCAGGGTATGAACACAATTTAAAGGAAGGAAAACAAAAAACGCGATGTTTTGTAATCAAATCAATAATTGTTAGAAATCTTTAAAAAACTTAATAAGTTGTTTTAAAGTTGTAGAAAGTACATGATTTTATTTTAAAAAATGAAAATTTTGATAAAGCCAAAAAAAAGCGTAATACTAGTAGTTTATAACAAATCTGAAATCTGAGGATTATAAACAGTAGTTAGTTTGAATTTCTGTAAGTTGAATTCTATGTTCCTTCCGGCTCCCTGTGCAATGGCGTCTGTAATTTTCACGGATGAATTCCCATACTCAAAGTCTAGATTGGTAATATTTTTTGTATGTACACATATTTGGTGGAGATATGAGTGGGGGAAACTAGTCAAAATAAACTTTAAGCAAGCGTTTAATCCTTAAAAATACTTAAATGACTTTGTTTGGGGCTTACACAGTAATTAAATCTCTTTTAACGTTTAGCAAACCTCAAGTCCATAAATTTTCTTCAATTTGACCCTTTTGGGGAGTTTTTGCTGGGTGCATTTGATAAACTTAGATTATCAGTAGCCGGAACGTAGTCACACGCAAGGAACCACTCCGAAGAAGGAGTCCGGGGCGGGATTAAGACATTTTGCGGTCATCTTCGTGTGTTAAGCATTTTGGGTGTGCATATAATTACGTCCGAGGTTTCCTAGGGGGGCTCATTCATCACGAGAAAGTATCTCGAAAGATTGTTAGCACTTGAGACGAGTTATTTATGTTGGACAGCGGCAGGATAACTATTAAAAGTAACTACTTAGCAGACACGGACATCCCTGAACCCTGGACAGCCCCCCTAAGGAGGACGGAACCGAAACTTTTTCGGCAAAGTGCCATTTAGTTAAACATTTTGACACATGATAAATGAGTCGTAGAAGCCGACAACCCTCCATTAGGTCAGACATATGTTGAGTATTGCCATTCCCCAGCTCCTTCTATAGATACTTCGCCTTTTGGCAATTAAAGAGGCGCTTTGGTAACCCATAAATAGTATCTATAAACCAGAAACATGTAAATTTCGTCCTCCCCCTGTCCAGAACGGAACTTCCTCCCAGAGAGCGAGAACTCATTAAATAGAAAGCATTTATTGCGTATCTAGATACAGCTGCAGATAGTTAGATACATAGATACAATGCTCCGGTAATAGAACGTCATGAGCAGCTGACGCGACGGGATGCTAGAGGGTGCGAGATTGAATGAATGAATAAAGGATGAATGAATGAATGAATGCTTGCTTGCTTGCTTGGGTGTGATATCAGGAGTCAAACTTTGAAGCAGTCCAAAAAGCAAAAGCAAAAGCATCGTAAAAGTCATCGTCATCTTCATCTTCATAGTTCTCGTAGTCGTTGTAGTCGTCGCCTGTCTACAGGAAGGTCATTTAAGTTTTAATGATAGAGTTGTGCCAGTGAATAGGAAGGAAGGATGTGCCATGGGTAATGAAAAAGTTGACTGCCTCACCCCACCCTCTCCCTTCGAAAAGAAGTTGTGGTTCTGTATTCATTCTAGGGGTAGTCGCGCCCAGTTACAGTTGAAAGATTTGAAGATTGCTTTAAGTACTAAAGTATCAAAGTAAACATCCAGAGTTGCGGGGTAAATTGAAACTTTCGAGGGGTAAAACTGATTGAGGGAGCTCACCTCCATATCGGGCACTCAATTCAGAATACAACCCTTTACATTGAACAGAAACCATACTTCAAAAATACTCGTAGTAAAGTGTTCGCAAAACTTTATATAAATGTGACTAGAATACTTTCAAGATATGATTGAAAGCATTTTTGGAATGGGCTTCAGTTGTTTATTGCGAAAAAATAAACTTGAATAGGTCGTTTGGCTTATTCAAAAAAGTTATTATATGTAATTTTCCTATTCGTTTTTCAACTAGTTCTATCGCCTTCTATTTCACCTACTTTTTGCAATGTTAGTTCATGCTCCTTACCCAACCTTTCTAGCTAGGATGTGCCATATTTGAAGTACATATTTTGTTTTCCTATTGATTGCACAAAGATAAAAGTTAACCTCGCTTTATGCGGGTTACGCTTCCCGTTAATTGAATGCGTTTCAAGTGTTAACTCCCTTTTTGATTCTTTTGCCTGATACTTTCCTACTTTCCTAGAACAATTGATGCTTTCTGCTGTCAAAGGGCGTGCTATTTGCATCTCTAAAACGGGGCAATTGACGCCGCTTTAGACCAGCTCATACTCTCATACTCATACTCGTTGTATCATTATCGCACGAAAATTATTTTCCTGAAATGTTCACGCTGAACCCTCGCTGAATATTGTGCGTAATATTCGTAATATTCAGCTCCTGCTGCGTTTTATGCCTTTCACAATTTGCCCATGGTACGGGCGTCCGTGCAGGGACTGGTTTACAGGGCGGAGGCAGGGGTAAGCGAGTCCCTGCTCGGGCGCTCAACACTTTTGCGTAATAAGTGTATTTACTTTGTATATATGTGTGTGTGTGTGTGTGTGAGTGTGTGTGTTTGTGTGTGAAAGGAATGAAAATGGCTTTCGTAATAATGGATTTCATTAAGGCCATGCAGGACAATGAAGGACTCGACACTGATGCTGTACGAGTGTGCGTGAGTGTGTGTGTGTGTGTGTGTGTGTGTGTGTGTGGACGCCAATTCAAAGTACGCCATGCGTAACAAATAAATTCATTAAGCGCAGCCAATGCCTCGTCCAAAACATTATCATCAACAAAACGGAAGGGGCAGAGGTAGCAGCGGGTAACGGTACGGAAGGAGGTACAGCAGGAGGAGGTACGGGAGGAGGAAAGCCGTAGAGCCGTAGAACCGTAGAACCGGCTGACTGAATGATAATAACAAAAGCCGCTCGGCTTGGCACGCGTAATTAAGTCGCATGTTCGAATGTGGCCATGAGTCCAAGTTCAAACATCGAATCGTCCTGGACGGAGTTTTTGGTATGCGGAAACGTAGCATCCGGCATCGGTTCCCCTCCCCACTTCCCCCTGTTATTCAAATGATATTTATGCCAGTTTTGCGCACGCTCAATGTTTACGATTATGGGACACGGCCAAAATGGACCCAGTAGGATCGGACCTGGTTGGCTCCGTGACCGGGATTAACATGAAATTGTCAAGTATGCATCTTAGTAGCTCTTCTCCTCCTCATTCTTCCTCTGCGTTTCCTTCTCCTTCTGTTTCTCCTTCTCTTCCCTGTTCCTCCATTCTTCCGGTGCGAGGTTTAATTAAAATGTATATGAGCCGTGGAGATGTGAATACTTTGTTTTGAGGGAGGGAGAACAGAGCAAAAGTTACGAGCGCTTCATAAATTTCAAATTAATCAATGGGCTTACGAATGTTGTCCTTGTCGCTGTTAAAATTGCATTTGTCTTGTTAACCAACGTCGAAAAACGACTCCCCAGGCTTACAACCGAATTGAAAGTAATGCGTGTCCCTGCGTCCAAGTATTAGGTACATAAATTCCAGGACTTTCATCCTGTCAGTCGTATGAGAGAACTGAGAACAGGGAGCTGGTAACTGCGAACTGAGAACTGGAGCAGGTGCAGGGAATGGTTCGAGGAACCAACTTGCAAATTGTCGCGCAGTTAGCGAAAGTTTTAGCAACATTTAATTGTTTTTCTAGGGATGCTGTTAATGGAGTTGAAATTAAGTGGAAAGAGGAAGTTCGAGCTCTTTAACGCCTTCAGATACGTTTCTAGCCCATGGCACGGTCTATAATATATATCGTAGAATCACATTTAATCTTTATTTTTACTTACTTATCGTAAAAACATATAGAAACTGATGAGCACCTATTCAAAAACTTAGCTTTATTCTAAATGTCAGTGGATAAAGTCAGCGGAAGTGTTTCACCTATATAAAATTGTAGGAGAAAAAAGCAACTTCTTGGAGTCAAACTTTCGTTGCTTTCATGATTAATTCAACAATTCAACAAATATATGTTATTAAATTCAAGACAAGAAAAAATATTTAAAAAACAATATAACAACAACAAGGAGAATAACAACAAAAATAACATTAAAAATACCGGATTTGGTCACGCTACTGAGCATATTTCATGTGCTGTCATAATCATAATACGAGTATGTATGGGTGTAGATACATACATATATATATATATATATATATATATATATATATATATATATATTATGTGTTATGTTATATACTCGTATATTTGTTCTATCAGGTAAGCCAAGAAGGGAAATGAAGGGTCAGCTAATTCAGGGACGAGACGGTACGCTAATTGCGGCCTATTCAGTTTTTGGCCAAATTAATTGGCCGTTTTGGAGGATCCATTAGGGCACAAAATTGGAATTTAT
Organism: Drosophila repletoides; assembly: GCA_018150835.1. Classification (NCBI taxonomy): domain Eukaryota; kingdom Metazoa; phylum Arthropoda; class Insecta; order Diptera; family Drosophilidae; genus Drosophila; species Drosophila repletoides. The sequence continues at coordinate 4,435,174 of JAECWQ010000231.1, forward strand.
TGCGCAGATTTGTAAGTCGGCAACGCCAAACACGTGTGCGACGGCCCAAAACGCCACAAAAATGAAAAGAAAAACACTCCGAAAAATACACAGAAAAATACACAAATAAAAAAATAAGATTTAAAGCAGCAAAACAAGAGTAACAATAATGGCGTAATGGGTTAATTAGCCTTATCGCAGTCATAGGGAGAGAGCGACAGACCCATCCGCGGTTCTCTTTTCAGTCAGCAAAGTGTTACAAATATCACACTTAAAGGCCCACAAAAAGAACTCGACCGAAAATACGACCTGCTAATTAATCAAAGCTCCACAATGCAAATTCTTTTTTTTTGTTTTTTTTTTTTGTTTTATATACTTTATACCCTTGTTTTTTATTCATATTTCCTATGCGTATCCGTAAGATACGCAACACTCAACCGGCCTCTAGAATCGCTTCAGAAAAATGCAAATGTAACCCCCAAACTATTCGAAACTCTGGCCGTGCGTGTCTTAAGAGCTGGATAAAAAAAACTAAACAATTAAATTTATGTAACTCCCAACCGAAAAAGAACTAAGTAATGTCAATGTTTCCAGTTCCCATAATCATAACTTATGGCAAAGGTCGCTCAAAGCCATAGAATAAAACAGCTGACTTAAATAGACGGCACAGTGGGGCAAATCAATTAGAAAATTTGTACAACTCATGGAAGATGTAAAAACACATCTGTCGGATAAATAAAAATGAAGCTGGTAGATTCGTTAAAGAATTCAATTTATTGTTTATACTTGACTTTTAATTTTAATTATTCTTGTGGATAAAGATTATCAGTTTGCTATAAAATGAAAGAAAGAAAGAAACTGTAATAAATAGTTTATAATCTATCCAAAGTCCCTAGACAAATAAATATTAAACATTGCTTTATTTTTTATTTAAAGCAATGTTTATCTGGAAACTTACCACTGTTCAGTGTCGCAACGTGCCCCACCTACCAAAATGCCACATACGCCTATGCGTGATTATTTTGCGCCTCGAAAGCGAGGAAAAATGTTAATTAAATGATATTCCCAGCTAGGCCTAACCAAAAAAAAAAAAATGTATAAAAAGCCCTCAAATGTGGCCACGGCTAGTGGCCAGTGTCCGGTGGTTGCTTGGTTCGCGACTCGCCGGAAAAGTGGCTCGAATTATGCATTACTAAAGGTATTTTGCGGCCCACGCATATATTAGCGCCCAGATAGTGATCAGAGGGCCTTCCAGCGGGTCACATGATTTTGCATATTGGGCAAACGTTGGAAACAACAGCCCAGCAACAAAAATGTCATGCGGCCAAGCAGAGACCGGGAATAGGTATGGGTATGGGACTGGTACCGGTACCGGGCACCGGGTACCGGGCATTGGGCACCGGGTACCCCGGTGACCGTATACCGTGTGTATCGGGTGAGTGACGACTGACAGCGGGCCTCGAATAGGCCTAACTCACGCACAGGTCGAAAGCTGACCTGTGGCTAACTAGCAGGTGAGGTGTATTTTCTTTTTCTCTTTCCTGTTCGCTTCACACGTCAACGCAACAATGCCGAAAATTAGTTAACTTTTTTCTTCGTTCTTTTTTTTTTTTCTGGTATTTTCATAAATATTTACATTTGCCCTACACCTGCACCTTGAGTCCAGCAGAGTCCATTGCCAATTCAATGGGGATACTAATGGTTATCTCTGACCATATACCAAATTTCCTTTATCTACATAGGGAGGGACAACCCTTAGATCATTAGTGAAAACAAGATCAGCTCACAGGAAGTATAACACAATCGCCTTACAACACACACACACACCCACACACACACATATTTCGAGTCTGCAAATTGATTGATTGACATTTCGATTAGGGTTTTCTTTTCAGTCTTTCAATCGATTGTTCACTCATTAAAGATTTTCTCAGTCTTTCAATCATTTGCAGTCAAGTTGTCTTCATTGAGAAGATTATTTGATCCCTGATGATCATTTCTGAGCTGAGTTTTATTTAGACATTTATCTTAATTGATGTGTTTATTGGAGAAATACAAAAACCCTTATATTGTTGCCCGGAAGTGTCTTAATTACTCGTAATATAAGAGGAACAACTTCTTGATGAAAACTAATTATTAATTATGCTAGCCATATTTATCTCAATAATTATTTCTTGGCAAAGATTAACTAATTTCTGTTGTAATAAAGGCTCATTAAAATTGAATTTTCTTACGGAATATTTCTTAATTTAGCTGATTGTATAACAATAGCTGCGATTTAAGTGGGGGGGTACGAACCCTCTGTACTGAAATTCTAGAATCTTATTCTAAATTCTTATTCACGTTGAATAGAAAAAGAAGGCATAAATGATTCGCTCTACATATAAATGTATAGAGTATTCAGAAATGAACTTAGTTCCCAACTTTTTTCTCAAACAATAAAGTTTTTCTGCGCTCCCCCAAAACCCCCTTACATCATATTTTCGGGAGTGTTTGGCTGAGTGGCTCTCCAATAATCCACATTTGTAACAAACATTTCAACTTTTTGGGCTAAGTTGACGGCTCTGATGACTGACAGAAGGAATGAAGAGGGGGAAGTGGGGAAGGGGTAATGGGGAAGAGAGAGAGAGAGAGAGAGAGAGAGAGAGAGGGGAAACTGGAAGTGAGGAGGGTATTTTTGGTTGTGGCATTTTCAATTGTTGCTAATGAGTGCCACAAATTAATTAGGTTACTTCGTTACGCTGACGTTTTATGGGGGAAACGAGGAATGGGGGTGTAGGGGGACTCTTTGTGGGTTGTTGTGGTTGATGCTAAGTAGTGATAGTTGTTGAAAATTAGCATAAATTTCTCTTTTTCTTTTTCATTTTTTCACTTAGTTCGCACGGAAAATTGAGCAATTTTCCAACGTTTTTCTTTGCACAGAGGCGTGAGGTGAAAAACTCGCCGAGCCGCGCCTCTATTATTAATAACATGAAATCTTGAACGGAAGCCTCTTCTATGTTTCCTACCCCTCCTACCCGCTCGACTACTCGACTACTCGCCTCATTTTCCAGATCTTATCAGTTTACAAATATTTCAAGATTTCTGTACGCAAGAGGAAATTAATTTCATTTTATGGGCGGGCGTAAAATGCTTTTATTACGAGCATGCCTCTCCCATGGGCTTTCAAGGTGATAATAAACCAATCCGATTAAAATTGAGCTCAAATTTTGAATCAGAATAATTTAAATGGATTGGCATAAACTCAAAAAAGAGAAGAAAAAAAATGAAACCCAAAGAGCTTTGGCAAGCTGAAGATGTAAATACCCTTAAAATGGAAAGAGTGTGCTTGACTAAGCCTTGTATTATTGGAAAGATGACCAATTGTTCCTCTTGAATCCTACGCTGGTTCACATGGAAACAGACAGTCATAGTAGTGTTCTGATAGATGATTTATTTATCATTACTAATAGTGCAGCCTTCCTCTGGTAGTGAGTATATTTTCAGCTACCCTGCAAGGGTATAAAAAGGACTTTATATATTTGAAAGAGAGTCCTTTGAGGAGCTTAAGTTAGGCACAGCAGCATCATTGATAAGAAATCGATAGTCAAATGTGAGAAGGTAGCACATTTTTGACTTTTGCCGGAAATGAAAGAGTCAGTTACAGGCTTAACGTACATATATACATATATATTATTATTATTATTATTATTGTTTTTTTTTGCTCCCTTTGGGCAAATAGTGGGGATTATTATGGGCTTAGGTGGGAATACACCCAGAGACACACGTGTGCCTGCACAATTACATTTTCATAAAGGATACGCCTAAGCAGCTTATAAAGGAGGCTCCGAAGGCAGAGGTAAGGGACGGGAAGGCAAGGCAAGGGTTGGGTTTCGGTAAGAGGCAAAATATGGAACTCGGAACTGAGAAAGCGGGGGGGAAATTGCGGTTTACTTGGTACTCGTAAGCGTCTATTATGAGGAGCAAAGTAACGCTAATGAGTAAATCAAGTGCACATGTGTGGGCCGTTCAACTGGAATCCTTCTTGAATTCAGAAGGAGGAGTGGGAGCAGGCTCTCTCTTTGAAGCTGCGCCAGCTGGCGTGTTAAAGCATAAATAAGCCCCCCGCACCACGCCCTCTTTTAGCCCACTTAATAGCTAAATTATGTAATCATGATGTGTGATATACACACACATATACACACACGCACATCACACACCCTTTCCAGTCTCGTGTTGTGGCATTTATGCAAATCCTGGCGTTGCTTCTTCAGAGAAACTTTTACTTGGCAGCCGCCTCCACACTCAGAAAAAAAAGGATCTCAAAATAAAATATCCTTTAAATAAATATTATCTTTCCTAAAAAGGGAAAAAACCATTGGGAAGCGCAAATATGTTCCACTTCTTATGTTAAAATTGTTTCTAATTAAAAAGAAATATTATTTAATAATTTTCCAATATTTATTTCTTTTGAAAATTATTTTTAATCAAAAGTTTTGCTGGATTTTAAGGAGATCGTTATTTAAAGAGGATTTTCTAATATGAAGGCTACATTTTTTTTTGAGTGTAGTTAACCCCCTAGCCAACCCCCCAACTGCCCCCCTGCCTGCCCCTTTTTAATTTGAAATTTTTCATAATGAGCAGTGGCGGCGCTGTAGGGGCTGTGGAGGGGGCATAGATGGGGATAACGCAGGCTTTGACGTTGCCATAGTGTGAAGATTAAATTCTACTAATTAGAGACGTCGAGTGGAATGTTCGCGCTTTTGTATGTGTGTGTCTGTGTGTGTGTGTGTGTGTGTGTGAGTGTGCGTGTATAAGGAGAAGGATGTAAGCAGGGGGATGTAAATGGGGACCTGTTAGTTACTGTACTGTGTGCGCGTGTGTGTGTGTGAGTGTATATGTGGGCGCCTGATTGGGCAATCGCAAACAAAATGGCGTTGAACTTTGCGCAGTCAAAGACCCCCGACCCTCAACACAGACCCTAGTTCCCCACCCAAACCCAAACCCCAACCCTAACCCCACCATACACAACTAATCCCCTACAGCCCCCCTTTTTGGTCCAACACTGCGTTGCCTGCTCACTCGCTGGGTAATGCTTCAGCGCTTTTATTGATATGTCGAGCGTAAAAAGTTCAAATCTCCAAAGCAAACAGCCAGAAACTATACTCAGCTCTGAGTGCGAGGGCTGTATCAAAGTTTCCTATATTTATTTTAGTCCTTCTTATAAAATATATGAATTAAACAAGGCGAACAGACCACAATATTTGTTCGTTTAAAAATTAGAATTATTTGATATAATCTTTATATTGTTCTTTTTAAAATATGACAAAATTGGTAGTATCTATATATACAGTATAGTTTGAGAATATGGGGCTTACTAGGCCTAAATACGAGTATATATTTCTGTATATTTTTATACACTCGCGAAGTGTATTTTAACTTTATGACGAAATATGTAAAGCATGAAAGGCAGCATCTCGGACTCCCGATGAGACGAGTTGATTTAGCCAAGTAGATCGGACAACTATATCACATAGCTGCCAAAGGAACAATCGGTTTGTCAATATGCCTTAATAAACTTTGTAAGTTAGATGTAGGGAAATGTTTTTAAAACACAGATCGAACTACTTTATCATATAATTTCCATAGGAACAAGCAGTTGCCTGGATGTTTTTTTTTCGTTCTCAAGTTATCTTGACTGAATTTGCAAGGTAAATGAAAGAGTATACTTTTTAAGCGCACACCATTGATTATTCAGATCGATCTACTATATTATATCGCTGCAATAGGACAAATTGAAAAAAATACAAAAATTGAATAACTTTGAACTGATTATCCCAGTTTGTAAGCGTATTTAATATTCGGCGCGCGCTGAATATACATTTTCCTTACTAGTTTTTAATATTTGTTATCGCCTAGAAAGTATTTATTTTATTTGTTATACTTAGTTTAAAATGGTGTGATTTATTCTTGGAAAATCTAATATATATATGCGTTTGTATATATATATATAATCTACTATATGCCTTGGAAAAACAGAGTTTTAATTTATTATTTTACTTGCATTTTATGCGACTGCTTGCTCAGGGATTATAATATTTATATATAAATATATATATACATGTATTTATTTTTTTAATCTTTTAGAAACTGTCATAGAAACTTTCTGGGCAAATGAACAAAAATGTTTGTTTTTAATTTTAAATTTGTTTGGCGGCACTCTGAAAAATGCACATGTCAAGTAAGAAACGCACTTTTTTAATTTATTTATTTTGCTGTTTCCTTGATTTTGACTCTGTCATAAAAATATGAAAATAATTAAAAATGGAATTTTGTTTCATTTTTTTTTTTTTTCGCTTGCCACTCAACAAGGGGAATTGGGTGAGGGGAGGGGGTAGCAACAACTAAAGCGGAGTGACGGGACGTGGCAACTTTTTCGACAGGAGCTTGTTAAAACTTTGGCGCTGTGTTTAAATTTTAATTTAATTAAAACTCATACGAAATAAGCCCCAAACTAAAGCCAATATTTATATGTATATAGAGGCTAATTGTGAATACCCTGTAAATGTTGAAAATGGGTGTAGAAAACGTTCAATATTTTGAAATATCAATCAATCTAAGCAGAGCTGTAAAATCAGTTAGGCTCTGAACCAGTTCGAGTATTTTCTATGTGGCTGCCAAAGGAATCCTAAATGCAGTTATACCCTTTTCGTAAGGGTGTACAATGCCAGCCAGTAATGGGAAAAATGGCTGGAAAATAGACCTTAACTTTTTTTTTCTCTTTAGACAGCGACTTAATTAGTTAACGACTTTAAACGGATTGACAAAAGGACCGCAGAGGAAGGGAAATCTTGGTTGCTAAATCAATTATACAATAAAACGGCTGACAATTTGCGTAAAGAAGGGAAGAGAGTGAGAGGGACGGAGGGAGGGAGGTAGGAAAATCCTGGAAAAGCAGGGCAGGAAATGGGTTGCACATGTAGCTAAGAGCTAAGTGAAGTTGAAAGGACGAAAAATGCGTTTTTAATTTTCAACAACTGCCACGACGCCAGCGCTGAGTTTGCGGTTTCTTCAGGAGGAAATCGGGGAAATTCAGTGGGGGATTTGGGGTGGATGAGCTGAGGCAGAGGCAGAGCGGGGGGAAATGACGGTAGTCACTTGGTCGCACAGTTTCCTTGGTTTTACTTTGATGTTTTACTTTAACAGCCTCTCGCCTGATGATTTTCCCTGAAATTATATTTTAACTGCCTCAGTCTGAGTCTCAGCCTCCCACTGCTGCTGCTGCTGCTGCTGCTGCTACTGCTGATGCTGCCACATGCGGCAACTGCATCATGTTGTTGCCACATAAAAAGTAATGACAGCAAAAATTCAGCTCGCCTGCGAGCTCGCTCGCTCGATAATGACGAACGACGGCGAAGCTGATGGAAGGAATGGATTTACGGGAGTTGAATGAGAATGGGAACGCACAAGTGTAAAAAGTAGCCAAGTACTCAACGAGTAGATGCGGTGTGTACACTGCGAGAAATCAGCCAGTAAATTTCAAATATTTGAAGAAATTCGCACATTTGTCGTCTATCCTAAATTCCAGCTCTTTGTTTATATTTTGGTATTAATTAAAATTAACTGTTGCAAGTAGTTTCCAGTTCCATTACTTCAATTCTGTAGGGTATATACCAAGTTTCAACTTCTTTTAAACAGGTATAAACCGAATCTTAATTCTCTTCTTCTATGAGATCACAATTATATTATACCCATATATAGCACTGAGGCATATTGTTTTAATTTTATAGGGTATATTTGCAGTTGTAAAGTGATTTGAGGTACTTATTAATTTATAGGGTATTTTTATACCGATGTTTTTGTTTTAGTATTGGTCTGTTGACACTTATTTTGTGGCTGTGTATGCGTTCATCATCTTCAAAGGTTGTGGCACCCTCAACAGTGCTTTGAATCCAACACCCACCGGCCTGCCCATCCCTCCCTCCCCCTCCCTGCCCCAGTCAGCATGTTTCCTGCCACAGCAGCAAGAGGAAACAATTATGAAAGCGGCTGGCAGCACATTCAACTTCAACTTCAGTTTCAGCTGCATTTGCAACATGCAGCTACTTTTTACCCCACCCACCCGCAACCCGCAACCCGCCTCCCGCAGCGCGTGTTGCTCATAAGATAAAGATAATAGAAAAGTTGAATTTATAGCAAAACACTTTTCAATCATGCAACCAAAACGTGTGCCACAAACCCCTATCGAAACGGGAGACTGAGGATGAAGACTGGCGACTGGAGGCTGGAGTCGGAGTTCGAGTCTGAAACTTAGGATGTGGACCCTTCTTCTTCTTCGACTTCGGCTTCTTCGCCTTCGTCTTCGTCTTCTTCTTGTTGCATGGAGCGTCAAATCATTTCCGCAACACTTGCTTATTCACTTTGTTCTTGTTGTTGTTTCTTTTTTGCAGTTGTTGTTGCTTTTTTTATTCATGTTGTTTTGTTTCTGAATAACACCAAAGTTAATGGCTGCTCTGCGCTTCAAACAAAGCGAACCGACTCTTCGATACCCTGCGATCTTTTAATCGCAGATATTCTCCTGATTTAATACCAATTTGGATGTGGTGCTCCTATTAATACTCATAATACTCATTCCTAAATTTTATTTATTTACATTGTTAATTTCAATATAATTTAAAATACATTTTATAGCTACAGGCTTAGTATATATATTTCAACTTTTACTTCAAGCTTAAGGCGATGTTTTTAGTGAATAGAATAACTTAATATGTTCCAAAAGAAACATATTCTTCTATATATTTTAAGCCACGTCTAGTAAAAAATCAGCTCATTCAAAATTTTGTATAATTTTCAAAAAAATATTAAGTATTTTTGCAAATTGATTTCGAGATGTTGAGAGTTTGAATAGTTTTCAAAGTCCAATACAATAACAAAATGTAAGTACTCTTAGGAAGTGTATGCAAATGTAACTGAAAAACATCTGGCTACGGATATGCCTGGCCATTCGCCATGCCTCACAGCTCCTCCACATCCTCATTCTCATCTCTCATCCTCTTACTGCCTTTCCACCCAGCTGTATCTTGTAGATAAACTCATATGCCTTCAACACACACACACACACACTTAAATATATATATATATATATATATATATATATGTGTGTGTGTATATATATATATATATACTCAGGGCCCGAAGCGATCTAACTGACTATTCATGCGTTTAAAATTTGCAATACACCCCTCCACCGCCGCCGCCATCTAACTAAAGAAAATGGGTGAAAGAGGAAAAAAAAAAAAGATGATGAAAAGCGCCGCACGTTACATTTTACGTTAAAGCATTGGCAAACAAGTTTTCCTTTTTTTATCTTCACGCCAGATTGAAGGGAAGCCGCTGAGACCAGCCCCCTACGCCGCCTGCTAGCTCGACGCCTCTGGACCCTGGGGCAACACCTGTTCTAATAGCACTCAGTCTGCTTTCACATAGTTGTAGATAGATAGATATAGATACTTCTAATTATTTACTGATGCTTCGCTCTTAAATTGATCAAAATGTGAAAATGGCTAAAAAACAAGCAATCTATTACAAATATAATCCTTTAGGCGCGTATCAGGATTATATGGGAATAGTTTATTGCTTTCATCTTAGTGTGTTTTATACTAAAGCAGACTTCCGCTCCTTTATTGTGCATATCCTTTTCAAAACTGAAAAGAATTTGAAACAAATGTCTATTTTAATACATTTGCTTTTGGTAAAACATATATAAAAAGAATTAAAGGAAATGTTCATAAGAGTTATAAGGACTAAGAAAAGAGATCTCAATCAGATCTCTTTTATTTTGTTGTAGCGTAGAGTTTTTTCCAGGGGAATCCGGACCAAATCGGAATCTTTACGTCCAAAAACATTAGAATAATAATTCTACATTTTAGTTTCGTGATATTCAATATACGCCTCTTATATTAGTCATATAGAAATGTTCTCTGAAAAATGGTTTTATTTTTATTTTGTGAGAATTAAGTCTAATAAATAAGTAAGCAAAGTTTGTTGTGCAGTGTTACTTGGAGAAGTTCTTAAAAACTTGATTAATTTGAACTGAAAGTCTTTGGGAGGTTTATGGGCCTAAGCTAGGCTTACGTTTTGATGTTGTAAGTATTTTGCCAGGGATTAGTCAAGTAATTTGTTTGTTTAGATTAGTTAAGCCAAGAATTCTGGGAACTGACTAACTAACTAACCAACTAAATAATGCTTGAATACTGGGAGCAGGCAGCCTGAAGAAATTCACTTGCAAATTACACGTAATCTTACTTTTGTGTTCCAGCTGCTTGTTCGTCCTTTTTCATCCTGTTTGTCGTCTTGGTGGCGTCGTCAAAGTGCCAAAGTTTTTCATTGTAATAAATATTTTAATTTTGAACTTGAGCAATTAACCCAAGAACGCATGTGGAAATTGTGGGGAAAATGGTTGGGTGGTTGGGTGGCTGGGTGGCTGGGTGGTTGGTGGCAGTGGCAGTGGCTGCTGTCATGGCAATTGTTAGCGTGGAAGGGAGGGCAAGGGCAAAGAAAACAGGCATCCTACGACCGAAGCCACATGAAAAACACCCAGTGGCACTCTGCACTCCTTCTATATGAGCATTATGAACTTAAGCTCTACCCAGAACAACAACCGTAACAACCGAAACAACCGAAACAACCGAAACAAGACGAAACAACAATAACATTAAGGATTCTTAGACACATGCCAAGTGGTTAAGTCGTCAGAAGTTGTTTTTGTGTGGGTGTGTGTGTGTGTGAGTGTGGAGGAGTAGGAGGAGGGTGAAAAACTTTTCTCTCAGTGCGTCGCATTTAAATGATTTTGCATAATTCAATGGAAAAGATTTTAGGCAGGGAAAAGCTGGAAAAAGAACCACGAAGAAGAAAACTTTTGTACAGTTAAGGTAAAATTCTGGCCGTAATATATTTTCTTCAATTGCGCACAATTAATCCTTTTTATGAGAGTTTTCTCTCGTTTCTTCTCTCAGTTCTGTTCTTTTCTGCTCTGTTCTGTTCCACTTTGATTTTCAGGTAAAGGCTGCTTCTGCTTCTGCTTCTGCTTTTAGCTCTGGCTCTGGGCTCTCGGCTCTGGGCTTTGGGTTCGGCTGTTCCATCAGCTGGAAACGCGCACACACAAAGGCCTTAATTATAAAAGTCAACAAAAAAAGAAAAAAAAATAATAATAAAGAAACGGGAGTAAATGGAGTACGAGGCTAGGGAATAGGGGAAGAGAGCGCTACTACCACCGACTTATTGTCATCAACTGGCTGAAAATCCGCTCACAGTATACCCCGAAACCCAGAACCATTCACAAAATAAAATACAAAAAAACAGCTCGCATGTAATTAAAATAAAAATCCCTTTTACGACTGTATACGGCAAAGATTTTTACGGTTATTTGTTGTATATACGTAGCGAACCTGCAGAAATTAAACAAACCTACCGGAAAATAACCAACAACTACAACAGCAACAGCAACAGCAACAGCAACAACAACGAAATGTGATAAATTTTTATATCAATTTTTTCGTTTCGTTTAAAATTTCCTTTATATTTGGTCAACTCAGCAGCAATAAAAGCAAAAACACAAAAAAAAGGGTTTTGGTTCCGAAAGTGAATGAAAATTGGACGAACCACGCGGCTTAAAGGCTTAACAGCTGATTTATTTCAAAGCGACAAAAGATTTGAAGTATTATTTATTTTTGGGCATTCAGACTGAAAATAAGCTTTATATTTTGCTCTAAAAACGGTTAAAAGATAACAAAATAGGCAAAAATCATAATTAATTCTCATAATATTTGTAGGTTTCGATCGCGAGAACTATGCGCAAATCTCAGATCAGAAATTTGTTGCTCAAAAAGAATTGTGAAATTCTCTTCAATTATTTTTAGTAGTTTTACAATTATTATTATACAATTTTTACCAGCCTTAATAACTAGCAGATGTTCATATTATTCTATTAGGATCGAATATTTTAATAGATTTGAGCTTAAAGTTTTTTTCAGAAATTGTCTTTTTGAGGCTCGCTGCTATATTTCTTCAAGTTTCCAGTGTGAATGATGTGGTAGTATGTGTAGATCTCCATGTAACGCTCTTGCCTCGCTGTCGTTTGCCAGTTTTAATTATTGTCCGCTTTTATTGCAGTCCGCGATTGCAGATAATGTCCGGGAATGAGAGCCGGAACCGAAAGCCGACCCGCTGCCCTGTCAATGTCAATATAAACGCAGTCATCGTCACCAGAACCGGAACCCATACCCCATTGCCATTCCCATTCCCATTCCCATCCTCTTTTCCCTTTCCCCTATCTAAGCTCATTCCAATTCCCTCTCTCCCTCTCTGTCTCTCACCCAGCTTCTCTATCTGATTCTCATTCCGCCGGCGTGTCATCGGCATCAGCTGGCGATTAACTTTGCCGAATGCAACCCTTTTTCGCGCCGAGGGCGATATGCTAATGATGGGCCATGCCCATTTAGCCCATACTGCGCCCACAATTTGATGGCCCACGGGCAGAGGCAGAGCTGCCGTTGTACACTTTTTGTGTTTTATTATTTCTCCACTTCTCGTCTGAATTTGCCTTTGCTTTTATTATTTTCAAGTTTAATTAACTTTTCTCTTGTTTTCGGCTCACATAAATTTTCAGCTCTTTTGCTGCCCTTTTGCAGGGGCAAAAGGATCTTTTTAGCCCTGTTAGCCTGCCGGCTGCCTGGAAATTTGATACGTAGCCGTTTGTCATAAACCTTCTGAGATGAATGTGTCCCAGCTGAAAGCTGAAAGCCGAAAGCCGAAAGTTTAGAATTTAACGAGTTCAGAGCAGAGCTATTATCCTGAGAGTAGCTTTCGACTGGGTCCAGTAGTCCAGTAGACCAGACTGACAGACGCCTTAGCTGGAGATTTTCAAATCAAGTGAAGGGGGCATTAGATCTCAAGACTCTATCTGGTTTTTGGTAGTAAAAAATATTGTTTGGGTTCAATTTATTATTAACTGCGAGCACATGACGATAGGCCTTCGAGTATTAAGTTAACTACCAGCAAATACCCTGTAATATAAGAGAACTTCTGTAGTGTGCACAAGATCCATCTGAAATTTGTAGCAGAGACAGATAAAATGCTTTGACAGTCGCATACCAAATTGGGTAGATATCTAAGCTAATATAGTGATTCTTCAGTCAGATATATAACATTTTTGAAGAACAATTTGTCTTATCATATATCTATCATGATAATAAGAAACTATAGACTGAATTTTCATGACTAAATCTCTTAAAGACTAAGTGCAAAGAGGATTAGAAATGTATATATTAAAAAGATGCCTGGTGTAGCACTAATCTACCCGTTTATTTAATTATATTTTTTTTTTTGAGTGCAGGGTATAAAAAACACTCAAAAACTGCTTGACAAGTGCTTACGTAATTTCTCACTCTTAATGTGTGCGATATAAGTACATATAATAATTCCAGCAACATCTTACAAATGCGAAACTGAGCTGTCTGCTTGATGCCCCCGGGGTCCCCCAACTTCTTCCTTGCCTCCTCGAGCTCTGGCTTTGTTTTTGGCTCTAGCTGCCAGTCTATCTGTCAATTAGACTTTAATGTATTGCGATTGTACTTCAAGTTATACGCAATTACGATAGAACTTCAACTGGAGAGACTGAAGAGCCTGAAGAGCCTGAAGAGACTGAAAAGACTGGAAAGACTGTGGAGACTGTAGAGACTGGCGTACTGGTTTCTGTTCAACCATAAGCAAATGAACACATTTATTGACTGACAGTCAAAAAAATAATCAGAATCAGAAAAAAAAAAAATCAAGAATTCCTATAAAATTTTCCGCTTGCGACTTTGATCTGAAATTTGAAATGCTAAGGAATGGCAAGAAAAAAAAATAAGACATTATAATTCTTTTGAAGCTATCTGGCAATTAAGCTAACAAAATTATTTAACTTAATCAGAAACTATTCTATACTATTCTATATTATATAAATTTATCAGCAAACAGATCATCATAGATAATGTTTTAATGTAATGCTTGGAGCATTATTTTCAAGATCTCTTTCTAAAACTTACAATTTTCAAACTGAAACTGGACTCAATTTTTGGTCAGCTTAGTACAACAACATTTATAATTCTTATTAAATTATCCGCTTTGATCTGAAATTTGGAATGGTAAAAGAAAAAAAAATTAAGTAAAATGATATAATTCTTTCAAGCAATATGGTAATTAAGCCAGCAAAGTGATGTAACTTAATGACAAACTGTCCTATACTACCCTATTTATTATAGGAATTTCTCAGGAAATAGATCATCAGCCTCGTATTTTTACATGCATGTAATTTCTGGGTTATCTTTAGGATCTCTTCGGTGGACCAATTCTAAAACTTGCAATTCTCAAACTGAAACTGGAATCATTTTTTGGTCAGCTTAATACAAAAGTTCTTGATAGACGTAAATTTATTGTTTTTACCCGTGGGCTTCATTTATTTTTTCTTTTTTTTCTTTTTGATTTTATATTTGATTTTTGTTTTGCTTTTTTGTTGTGCCTGTAGTGTGTCTGGGTCTGCCCCTGCCCCTGCCCCTGTCCATGCCCCTGCCCACAGCACAACTCCAGCGCTGATCTGGGCTGTCAGTTGCTCTTGAGATTTATGTCTACAGAAATCTTCAAGTCCAGGCTAACAAACAAGTATTGTCTACCAGCTTTGCTTTGCCAGATATTTTTTTGTTTTTTATTTCAGATTTTCAGCTTTTTCTGTTTTTTTTCTGTATTTTTTGTTTATTTATTTGTTGTGCTCGGGGCGCTGAGTTTGGTTTCATTTTGGGCAAGTGTCAGTAGAGCGAATGTATTTATAAGATTTATACTCGGTATAAATTAACATTTTAAAAGAGATTTGTTAAGAACTATGTCAGATTCAATTTGCTTATGGAAATTTTGTTAAGCTGGTAAGCAAAAAAATGGTCAAGAAAATGGCCAAAAGTGGTTTTCCTCATCCCTCGACTACATATGCTTCGCTTCCATCCAATTTGAGAAAATAATAATACAAGTTGAATATATTTATAAGCCTTCTGAAGATACTTTAGTATTTGAGTAAATACAAAAAATATTTGGAATAAAATGTAAGTGTAAAATTTTAGAAATACTTTTAATACATTTTTTAACTTTTATAATTATTTTCAACTACAAAAGATAATGTCTGATATTGTAAACAAGTTAAGCTGCTTCTCCCAAAACTGATCTATTCAGAAATAAATGAAATATACAAATGGAATTATTTTGAAAAGTGCTGTCAGAAAATCAAGCTGGGGTTCATCGGAGGCGACCTCAGCAGCCACACCCAATGATTACCGCCCCCATGTCAGAACGGATCAGTGGCCAAACCCAAAGCCAAGCTCCAAGTTGGGATTAGCACTGGGATTGGGAGTTGAACCTGGAGCTGTATTTGGAGTTGAAGTTGGAGTTGGAGTTGGAGTTGGAGCTGGATGCATGGCAAAAGCCGTTTGAAGATCGAGTCAAAGATATGAACAGAGCCAACACGCGTTGCTTTGGGTTTATACTCGTACTCCTATACTAGCACATATATATTTTCTTTTTTTTTTTTTTTTTATTTCCTCGACTTTGGGTCTCTGTCTCTTGGGGTCGCTTGATCAACGTCGACAGCGGATTGCGGCTGCGGCTGCGGCTGCTGCAACAACTTGGTTACGGACTGGAGGTAAGTGGCAGGCACGAAAAGCCCAGTTGGAGACTCCACATGCCAAAAGCCATTCTAGCAGAAGGCACTGTAGCACGACCTGCTGATGTTCAGCCTTCCAATGTACTGACAAACTGATGTAATAAATATAGATGATTTACTTATAATAAACATAGTCTCTCTTTTTCTATCATTTAAAAAAAAACAACAATAGTTGTATTTTATTATTATTTAATAGTAGACATTAAACAATAACAATTATCCATTTTAATTCCAACAGTTTCCTGCATGCCAAAAGGCATGCTAACGGAAGGCATATTCTCATGACCCACTGATGCTCGGCCTTTGAATAGAGTATGAAAATGTTGCAATTATTCGTTTATTTATGAAGTAAAATTAATAATATATTTGGTTGGGCTAGGAATTTATTATTTTATTTCGAATTTTATTCGTTTAAAAACAGTATTCAAAATAATGATATATTTTAGGAGTCGAGAAAAGTTCTACTGGGCGACAACAGCTACGTGAAATGAGAGACACAACACACACACACACACACACACAGACACACACACACACCTCTGTCTAACTGTCTGTCTGTCTTTTTGAAGGTGCGGCTGATTGTTGTTGTTGTTGCTGTTGTAGTTGTTGGCTTTATAGTCGATATAACTTCGTTGACTTCGTTTGGTTTTTGGTTTGTTGTTGTTGATTTTTTTGTATTTTTTTTGCTACTTTTTCTTTATCTGCTTCTTTTTTTTTTTGGTTGCTGTGGTTAGCATTGGCTTCAAGCAACAAACTTGGCTTATGGTTCGATTGTTGTTGTTGTTGTATTGGCCGCAGCATGCGTTTTGATTGCAGTCGTTGTTGCTGTTGTTGTTGTTGTTGTTGGTGTCGGCAGTGTTGTGTTGTTGCGTTGTTGTGCTGCCTTTTTTCATGCCATTTAAGTCTTATTTATGGTTCTCGTTGATGATCGTGTTGATGGTCGTACTCTTTTTTTACCCTCCTTTTATTTCTTTCCATTTTTTTTTAAAGGTTGTGTTGTTTTATGGTCGATTTGTAACCCTTCTGAGTGCCCTGCTATGCCTATGCGTGCGTGAGGGAGTTTTCTTAGATATCTCTCGTCTTATCACGGGTGCTCCAGGTAGAAACTCAACAGTTGCTCAATTTTATGGGGTTCAGAGTATTCAAATCTTTCAAAGGGAGTCAGGCTCAAATCTCAAACTAATTTCTAAATAACTGTGATAATTTTTTCATTATTCCGTGCTCAGAATAGAGAAATTTATTTAAAAAATACATAGCATATTTTTGTTAAAAACAATATTCATTTGAGCTATTACAAGTATTATTTAGTTTACTTATTTATTTATGTATGTATAATGTATAGGGCAGTATATAGAGCGCACCTGCCTTTGTTGCTTGATTATAGGGTATTTGAGGTGCGGCTATAGCCCATCTGGACAAATGCACAACACATTGCATGTACTCGTACTTCACTTTGGGTGCTTGATTTTTAACCTTTTTGGGCAAGTTTATTTTCACCATTTGTTGGTTTTGGTTTTCTCTTTTTGGCGCTGTTCGCGCGAATGCATCGCCAGGCAATTTGATTTCTGCTGCAGCAATATTTTTGCTGCCTTTTGATACCCTTACAGAGAGTCCTATCACATTTATAACGACGTTGTGATATATATGTAGGTACGTATGAAAATAACAAATTTCTTAGTTTTTAGTTGTGAAGAACTTTCTAAAAGATAAGAAAATTAAACTTTAAGTAAAACTTTTATTTATTTAATTGGAAATCAGGGCTCAATATACTTAACTATATAATATAGATTTCTAGATTTAGAATTCTCCATGTGGTAATTTAGATTCCTTTACGTGCGAATGAAATTAGAGAACCAAAGAGTTACAAACATCATCTAGAAAGGGTATTTACACGTCGTCATTCGCAAGGTTTCTGTTGTTTCTATAAAATGGGTTTGCACGGTAGTCCGTTTTGTAGTCGACCTGTACTTCAGGTTGTTTTTTGCTTTTTTTTATACGTTTTTGTTTTTAGTTTTTAGGTATATTTTTTGTAGTTGTTTTGTTTAAGATTTGCTAGTCTTTGTTGTTGTTGTTGTTGTTGTTGTTGTTGTTGCTGTTTCTCTTGCTGTTGTTGTTGTTTTTATTTGGCTCTGCAATCGCAGGAAATCAATTATAAAAACCTTTTGCTGTTCGGCTCCACTGGGCACGTTAATTCGTGAAAAATGTATTTATTTTTTTTTTCTTTATATCGTACGGGTATAGTATATCGTATATGTCTATATGGCAGTATGGCCGTATGGCCGTATGGCAGTATGGCAGTGTGGCTGTTTGGCTGTATGGCTGTATGGCTATGTATGTCCGTAGTTCAGGTTTTCGTTTTGTTTTCGCCGCCAGACCATTTGAAAGAGTTTTCATTGTGCCCCGAGTCGAAAGTGGCTCTTGGGTCAGCTCTCTGGGTGCCTGGTTTATTTTCAGTTTTATTTTAATATTTATTTTTATGTTTTTACGTGGGGGTCTGGGTCTTTGGACATGACAAAGGATTGTGCGGCAGCGGAAAAAGTGCAATAAATTTTGACTATGCTTTTTGTTAGCTGTCGATTTCGTCCAATGATTTCTTTATAAACTGCCTACCTAGCGACCTTTATTTACCTTCTTGTTTTTCACTTTTTCAGTATTTCAGTTTTCAGTTTTAATTTTTTTCTTTCTTTTGTTTCTCGAAATGAGCTTTCGATTCAGGAAGTTGCAGTTTATGCCATCCCCTTCGGCTTCGGCTTCGGCTTCGCCTTCGGTTTCGTCTCAATTTTCTTTTTCCGCTTCATAGCTGCAGGGTTGGTTGAGAGCCGAGCTGCCCATAAGATTATTTCTATATCCCCTCCAAGAATGGAATTGAAACTTGCTACCATAGAAATATATACAAAATAACACAATTAAATCATTTGTATTGCATGTGGATTATGTGTGCATATATGTATTTTTTTATGTATGTATGTGTTCCCATAACTATGAAAGGAATGGCTAAAAGAATTTCATGTTCTACCAGTATTAAACTCTCATCAACTTTGTGGACTGTTAACTACAATCTACAAAAAACCCAGTTCGAAAAACTGAAAAAAAAAAAAATGAAGACTCAAACTCGAAACTTCGGTCCAGTGTTTCCTTGAACCAGTCAGCCAAGAGGATCTAACCTATCTGGTTCGATTTCAAAACCGAATCCTTTCCAAAAGTTCCCGACAAAATCTTTTTGCCCATGCGTTTTTTCTAATTTATTATTTAATTTGAAGCATATTAAAATTAAATGTTTTTTAATGGCCAGACTCTTAGAACATTTCTTCAGCCAAATAAAATTCCCCAAATTTTGCAAAAACCTGTTGTTGTTTACGATCAGGTCTATAAGGTGTCTACTTTGAGCAGGAAGTAAGGAAACGGGCCTACAGTCTACAGCTCTTCACACACGAGTACGAGTACTCATGTACTCATAAGCGTATATACACTCAGAAAAAAAGCTGTATGCTCCCAGAACTGGAGTGCACTCAGTTGTGTGCTCCACTTCAGCATCAGCAACAACAACAACAACAACAACAACAAAAACAACAGCAGCAACAACAACAGATCCGAGCTTAACCCAAAGTAAACAACGACCAAATTCGAGCGCGAGATGAATTTATGAGATCATGTTTGAAGTTAATTATGCCCAGGCATAAATTTCACGTCTCGGTCAGGCACACATACATATCTACATACATACGGATGGTTTTTATACCCTGTAAAGATAAGAAAAATAAAGAAGGGTGTCAATCAGCCAGAAGTTGTTTAGTCGATAAGCATAAACTAATCGAAATAGAAAAGAAATACGATAAAGTTTCCCATATCGTACAATTCGAATTACAGAGACAATTTTGAAGATTAACCCCTGATTTTTAGTATAATAATGTATTTCGATACCATCTTATTATTCTAAAACTTTCCTTACGATTGTAAAGAAATATAAAAAATTGCATATAGTGAGTTATGGCCGTGTCTAGCTATAGGCCATCTTCTAGTCGATCATTTGGTTTTATTGTTTTTTTTTTTGCACGTTTCACCAATCATAATAGTCTTTATCTTAAAAGCCATAAGCATGTGCATAAAAAAGCTATATGTATGTATAAAGAGGAACAACAACAAGTAGAACGCTGTCAAACTAGTTGGTAGACCTAGGTTAGTTCTTGGCTCAGACTGAGACTGAGACTGGGACTGAGACTGAGACTGAGATAAAGTCTAAACTGAGCTGAGCTGAGCCGAGCCGAGTTGCGGAGACTTTGAGACCTGTTTCTTGACTTAGATTCGATTCATGTTTATGGTGTTTGGGCCAAGACAACCGAAGTGGTTGGGCCAGCCAAACAACAAAGAGTCTGTCCCAAAGCCTCCTCTGTCCAAGCGTTGTTTACGAACAAGAAGTTTTGCGGCAATGGATGTGGTTTGTGGTTTAACTGCTTTTATGGTAACAAAAATACAAAAATAACAAATAAAAAATAATAACACTAACTAAAACTGCCTGACTAAAAGATGCCCTTGCTTTTTGATAACCCTCGTAATTAGTAGTCTTAGTGTTAGGATTAGCATAATATAGCCTTGGTCTCAACAGTCTCAGAGTTCCTTGAGTTAGGATTGGTATTCTAATAGTAGATTGAACTAAAATTGGGTCTTATATAGATTATAAAACTGGATAATCTTATCATGATGAGTAGAGGCTGCTTACCAAATTTTGTAGCCTTGACATTAACAGTTTCTGAGCTCCTTGCTTTTAAAATTGGTACAAAATTCTTACCAATCGGTTGGATGCTGGTAGAAAACAACGCTTTGTCCTTATAGCCGTTTTATTATACGTTCTAAATAAATTATCTTTAAATACAGGGTATACTATATATACAAAAAAAAAAGGAAAATAATTTTTTTTAGTTTTTTTGAATAAAAAAATAAAAATCGACAACAACAAGAGGCAACACACAACTTTGGTTAAAAAGTCATCAAAGACCAAGACGTCAACTACAACAACAACAGCAACAACAACGAGAGTCTCAGTCACGATGTTGGGTTGGTCGGTCAGACGTTTGGGTTGTTGTTGTTATTGTTGGTTTTTTTGGTTGTTGGGTTTGTTTGGTTGTTTTCGTTTGTTCGGAACCAGTTTTCGCTTCAGCTCTAAACTTTATTTACAATATTGTTTTCTTTTAACGACGGCGCTGCTGGCTGCGATTTCAGTGTTCGGTTGCTGTTATTGTTGTTGTTCTTGTTGTTGCTGCTGCTGCTGTCGTTGTTGTTGTGGTTTTGACCCAAGCCCCTTTTTGTAATAAAGAAACTGGTATACCAACTACCCGTACTTACAACAGACCCCCCGCTCCTCCCGCACCTCCCGCACTCATCCCTAACTCCCCAGTTGAAACTCGAAACTCACGACAATGTTGCCAATTTGATGTGCATCTCGTGGCATCTCGTGGAGCCATGGTTTAGCTGGCTAACCCCCCCTTTTTCCGCCCGTTATCCTACCTCTCGGTACGACAGCTAGGATAGGCCTTTGGGTGTTGATTGGTCCCATGCGGTTTATCAATCATTAACAGGCGACGAGTCGAGAGTGACCATACTCATAAAATGTATAAAAAGCATAAAAAACATAGCCTAAATGCCCGACTTGGCCTCTAAAAGGCCATCACATTATACAGTTGCCGTCTTTCACATTTACAAATGGCGGTACATAAAAAATACTAACAATAACAACAAAAAAAAAAATACTGAAATTTTGGTATGGTCATAACATTTTATGGATACTCTCTCGTATGTGCCTTGCTTTATTGTTGGATGAGTTAGGAACGACCAAAACTTAATTTGCCTGCTCTCAGGGCAATAGAAAACTTGGGTTTTTTTTTTTTTTTTTTTGTCGTATATCCCCTTTTTCTTAGCAAATCTTTTGTTCGGAAACCAGTTCCAGATGAAGTCTGAATTTTCATATTGCATATTAAATGATTTATGCGATTTTAAAAGATGCTCTTTACTTTCATTATAGCACTGGAGTCTGTCTATTATTTTTGCTAGCATAATAAAATTAAGCGAATTTTAGGATACATCCAATACCTTATGAATATGTCTTAAAATAGGACTTTAAAGAGATAAAATATTATGATTTTTCCTACTTTTCTTCTTCTGTAAATCTGTAAATTATGCACAGAATTTATGAGCCAAATTGCTATAATTCCACTGTGGCTCTTATCAATATATTTCCCCATTTCTTTTATAACTATTTTCGTTAGAGTCCAAGTTCTTGGTCAATAATAATGCAGCTATAAGTAAGAGGAATATTCTGACTAATTCAATTTCAGGGCTGAGAACAAACTTTGGTCAGCATCTGTTGAGGGGGTTAAAAGGTTGAATTTCAATAATGCTGCTGTCCTTTTTCTGGTTTTTCCCCCTTTTTTTTAGGGGGCAGGTCCTTGTCATAAGCCAGCTAAAGTTGCAAGTTGTTTGGGTAATGCAAACAGGCGATGCCTCAAATATTACAAAATCTTTTTATTTTATTTTGTTTTCGGTTCTATTTTTTTTTGTTCTATTTCATCTTTGCCCCTTCATAAAGTAATTTAAATAAAGTTATTTACATGGCGAATGGCAAATATTTGCAAGGATACAAATATTGATGCCGCGAGCACATTTAAACATGCCAGCAGCAAACAAACGGAGCAAAAGGACCCACAGGATAAAGACGTTTGCACTTGTTTCAATTATGCGTAAGAAGAAAAAATCCACAATCCAAAGAAGTGGAAAGAGAGTCAGGGAGTAACTGGAAATGGAATTGAAGTGAAACTAAAGCCTTTTGCAAATAGTTGTTAAAATATGTCAATAACCTTCAATCCAACCCCCACGCCAACCCTAGAGCTTGGACTTCGCCTGGACCAGTCCCGGAATCGACAACCCTCCTCCCAACCCCTATGACTTTTCCGGGACAGTTCGGACGCATATTGGTGTGGGTGATTGGGGACAGGGACGGGGAAGGGAAAAGGAAAAGAAAGGGGGAGAGAGAGAGAGAGGTCAGGGGTAGTCGCAAAGTTAGGAGCTAGGGTAAATGTATACACGAATAAGCGCAGAAAATGTTTAATTAAATTCCGGGACACATTTGGCATGTTACATTGCTTTGGTCGGTCTCTCCACGCTCGAACCACAGCCGGAATGGCAATGGTTCTGGGGGTCTGGTCCTGGTTCTGTTTCTGGTCAGAGAATTGGATAGAGAACTCTACTTTCTGCTTGTTTGTAGCCGTCGTTCTGAACTAACTAACAGAAATTGCAATAAAAATACCAAAACGTAGCAAAAACTAAGCAAAGCAAATTATGTTCTCCCTTCTCCCATTCCTCCATTCTCCCTTTCTCCAAGTCTCTTTCTTTGGTTAAACTATTGACATTCAGCTTGTCGCTTTATTTTCGCAGCTGTGGTTCCTCGTTGATGAAATTGGAACCGGAAATGGCACTACAAGTTTCAACAGGGTTGCTTCAATTTTCACTGCACATAGGAAATTTTTGCTAGAAAGTCAACTCAATTTGAGGAAATCTTTAAAAAATGCAAAGATTGGTCTGTGAAAACACGGAAATTCGTTAATATGCCTACTATATTAAAATTGCTAGAATTCTTTTTAACTTTTTAAATATTTAAAATATTCAAATATTTATTTTCTACCCGATTTTCAATTCTTCAATTTTTGGATGACATTTAGAAAACTTACAAATTTTAATCTAACTTGTAAGTTTTATCAAGATATCTTAAGAAACAAGAACATTTTTCATACAACATCTGAACCGATTTTTCCCATGGAACATTTGAACAAGATTTATCTTATGATGAAAGTATCCGCTAAAATGGGATTTTGCCAATTAATACACCCGTTTTTCAATAATGCGTGCAGGGTATCGAAAGCACAACAGCTGTTTGTTTGTGCTCTCCTTTTGCGCAAATTGGAAGCAAACCACAAAGTAACTCAGCTGTCTACATACACACACACACACACACATACACATTCACATTCACACAGAGATGCATTTGCATATCCAAGCGATGTGACTGAGTAACTCTTCTCCTACTTCTACCTCTTCTTTTTCTTCTTTATTCACTTTGTTTGTGCTTAGCGCAATCAAATGGCTGCTGCGAATTGCGAGCACAAAACGCAAAGCGCCAACGTTTGCACAAACAGCAAAACAACATGGAGTAAACTTGGTCTCTCTCTCTCTCTCTTTCTATTTCTTCTTCTTCCTCTCCCACTCTCTCGATGGCACACTCATTAATTGTTGTATTTTTTTCTGCTGCTCTTCGCAGCGTTTGCATTTTGCGCATGCAAGCTTGTGCTTATTTCGGATTATTTTTGCAGTGCTGCGCGTGAGTTCGAACCTTTCGAATCAAAAATTCACGATGAACTCACGTGATCGTCAGTTCTGGACGGAGTTTCTGCTACTCTATCGCTCCCTGCCCGCCGTATGGAAGGTCAAAAGTTCGGAATATAGCAGTAGGGCGTTGAAATCAGCTGGATATGATCAGCTGGTGCACAAGCTGCGCGAAGTGGAGCCCCATGCGGATCGTGCCTTGGTCGTGAAGAAGATCAACTCGTTTCGCACAAATTTTCGACGTGATTTGCGCAAACGGGAACAAAGCACAGAAGGGGGCGGGGAGCCATTTGAGTCAACACTTTGGTACTTTGACTTGTTGGGCTTTCTGGAGGGGCAGGAGGAGACCTTACAGAAAGCCAGCCGTCCCGACCAAGAAGCTTTCAGCGAAGCTTTGGTAATCGAGCGTAACTTCTAAAGCTTTAAGCTTGTCTAAGCTAATTACTCTCTCTTTTTCTCGTTTGTGCAGCGGTCAAAGAAACGTCGCTTGGCAGTCGTTGACGAACTGGCCGCTTCTGTTGCTGCACGTTCCACCTCTCCTCACGCATGCCCTGGCCTGTGTCGGCGGCAGCAGAGACGCCTCTCTCCCCCCACCGAATCGCAGGCTCTGGCCCACACCTGGCGCAGTCAATACGATGAGCTTTCGCCGCGTCAAAAGCTTGTGGCGCGTAAGCTTATCTCGGATGTACTCTATTACGGCTGCATGGATCAGCTGGAGCCTCTACATGTGGCTCAGCTGCAACAGCTGATGCTGTCCCACAGCCTCTCCCCTCAGATCGAGGATGTTTCCGCCTCCTCCCGTGCTACAACTGTAAAAAACTATGATGAAAGCGACTCGGTGGATGCAGATGGATAGCACAGGAATACTATAAAGGTGTACCTGAAAGTTCATTTATGCTGTTCTAAATGTTTAATTCCCATTACATATTTAATTACAGTTAATGTTCTGTTCTATTAAGATTCGTAAAAGTATCAGGAATATATTAAATATTTAAATTCACTGATTATTACGATTAAATACGAACTTTTTTAAATATAAAATCTCTTAAGTCCACCTGAACTCCAAATTTGGATTCCTAGTTGTTATATAAAGTTCCTGACAAAATAATATAATTAGTAATAAAATAAATTAATTAGATGAAATTATAATTGCCTGAAAAATATATGTACAATAACTGATGTACATAGAAAAATATCTATAAAATAATAAGATAACAATATAATCATTAAATGAAAATAAAATTGCACATTGTTTGTTTTAATGAATTCTATTCCGTCTGTCCGGCTGTTTTTTAGTAAACTACTCTGTAGTCTCCCTCACGACCGGATCGGCCAACTATATCATATAGTTGCCGTATAGAGAAACAATTAGCCTAAAAAGCTATTGTACGGAAAACTTTTTTGTTTCTCAAAGTATCTTTTTGAATTACAAGCTTTTTACAAGTTAGATTAAGAAATATGTTTTCTAAATATAAAACGCAAGTTTCAAAGATCGGTCTACTTTATCTTTTTATAAAATTAATCATTGTTTCTTCAAAGCTAAAATAAAAATTAAATTATATTTTGTATTCTATTAGAAAGAACAAGCTAGTCTGCCAAAGATTTGATCTGATAGATGACGAATATCAGTAATGTTTTCTCTCTGTGTACGAATACTTTGAATAGTCATCAGTCCGAAAACAAGAAAAACAAAAATTGACTATATTTCTAAAGTGAATACAAATGAAGTTCAATTGTTGGCAGGAAATGGAAACAAATTAACAACATTTATGTGGAACATTAAAACTTGGTCATTTCGATTGAAAAACTTGCTAACAAAAAAAAAAAAAAAACAAAAAGAAAAAAGACAAATAAAACAGAAAACAGAACAGAAACCAAATCGAATACACGAGAGTTAACCAAAAACAAATGACACTTTTAGTCGAGAAATGCAAATTTATTGGCATTTAATTTAAAAGTGAGAGAAACAAAGACAAAACAGTAAAAAAAAAAAAAAAAAAAAAAAACAAAATACCCGCATGCCATTTGGTACTTCAAAAAAAGAAAAAGCTGAAAAAAGTAGAAAGAGAAGAGAATACCCCCATAATATGTAGAGGAAGGCGCACCACAACAACAAATTCGGCATATAAACGAGCGCATAATGAGCTCTGTACTCTCGCATCTGTATCTGTATCCGTAGAGCCTTCCCTTAGATGGATGGGAATCTGGGAAAAAACGGGGAAGAACGGGAATGGCGCGGGGACGGGGACGGGGACGGGAGCGAGGGCTGGAAAATCGCATTAAATGCCTAAAAATACGCTTAGTAGCAACGGTCCCATATATATATTAAAAACACGCCCAGTTTCAGATTCAGTTTTAGTCCCAGGGCTGCCTTTTTTATGCTCTCTGCATATCATGCAATTACTTTCCACTCAAATGTCAATTTAAATTGAAGTTTTATGCAAAAACCATACTTGAAAACTTTCTGCCCATCCTCGAGTCTCGAATCTCGAATCTCGAACCTCGAACCTCGACTCTCGAACCTCAGAAACGCTCAAAGAACAATACTACGCCGCATGGCAACTCAATCTGACACAGCCACTCCTCCTCCTTCCTCCACGTCCTTCTGGACTCTCTTCTCCTTGAAAAGCCAATCTCGTATACCCATGCTCATTTCCGGAGCTGGGATGGAGTAGTGCCTGCCTGCCTCCCTCCCTGCCAGCCTGCCTGCCTCCCTGCCTGCTTGCCTGTTCGTGTTTGTGCTCAGCTTTTTATGTGTTAGATGCACATTTCGGAAATTAAGTTGAAATTTATTAGCACATCTTTGTCGTCGAATTACATGCGATTGCTTTTTTCGCAGCTTCAAGGCACTTCCCAGGCGTTTTCTATGCGCTATGTACGACTTTCGAAAGCCCCTACTGGGCTTAGCAGCTAGTTCGTTAGATAATCAGATAATATTTAAGAAAAAATACCCTTATCCAATATTTATTTTTTTTAATAATTCTACAATTTATACATTTTTATTAAATTTATTAAATTAATTTCGATAACAAATATTAATTTTAGATACAACTTCATAGCTAAATAAACTCTCCGTTACTTTGAATTAAATTTAAAGTACTTTTTTCCTTAACGTATTTTTTAATTATGACATTTCGAAATCCCTCAACTCTTTGGCAGTTCTGTCCACCCATGAATATTATAATTCGTAAAAATTCTTTAAATTAAAGCGTGGAATAATTGAATCCATGGAATTGTCGCACTTAATAAATATAACGTAATAATGACAAATTTCAACAGAGGTATATTTTGAAGAGGTATGTGGGAGAGGGAAAGAGCATATACATCCTTAATCCTTAATTTAATTGATTGACAAGTGAATGTTAATTGAGTCAGCTGTGTGCAGTCAAGCGATATGCCAGACTCAATCAAACGTAGCGCACTTAGCGCTGTAAAATGTATCTGAAGGACCCTCAATGAGGATATACTCGTACACACACTCACACACTGATATTTATTTGCACACACATGAGTGTGTGTATTTCCATTTGGTTGAGTATTAGTGCCTCAATATTACACAATTTCGAATCGCATCAAGTCGTTAAAAGTTTCGATTACACAACGCGTTTTACAATTGCCTTTCGGAATGGATATCGAATAGGGCGGAACGCGATTCAGAAAAAAAAAAAAACAAAAAATATCCAACAAAAACAACACAACTAACAGCGGAACAGTGGAACTGAGGGACAGAGGGACAGTGGAACGGGATACGGGATAATGTGGTAGTGCTAAAACAAATATTGAAAGTGGCATTAAAAACAGCGTGGTAAAAAAACAAGAGAGGGAGAGAAAAGAAACAAAAAACTTTGCAAACGCTGATTTTATTGCCATGAATTTGCGCTCAAATGGCAAATCAATGTGTTTCCTTCTGCCAGTCAATTTTATTGTTGTATTTTTCTCCATATCCTGTAACCCCAACCAGAATGGCAGATGCTGGGAAAAAACTAGAGATGACAATCGGCAGATACAAAAAGAAATTGAACAATAAATAAAGTGTATGGAATGACTAAAATTTAAAGCTAAGTGGGGGGTTCTGCCAACATTCTTTATGCATAAAATGCATATAAATAGTAACGTTTACGAATGCCCACACAAAGAGGAATTGTAAAAGCGAAGAGCATACAAAGAACGCATATGCAGAGAAGCGAATGTCATCTAAATTGTCAAATATTTGCAAATGATGTGAAGTGCTCGTTAATTCTATGGGTGCTCCTACAAAGCAATATGAATACTCGTATGCTATCGATAAGTTATCGTTGTTGGAACACGCACAGCTCTACCGCTTGACTTTTGTAACTTTATGTCCCGGTATTCCCATTAACTTTTCGTCGTAATTTTTAATGCCAAACGCTTTTAACGCAACACCCCCGCCTCTGCAGCCGCCTTCGATAAGAGCGGCAACAAACTATGCATATAAAAAATTTTACTACTATGTATTTCTCCCCCAACCACCTAACCAGCCGCCTATGGAGCCGGGGGTCTGGTCCGTACAGCCCTTTGACTCCAATGTGATGCATTGATTTTTTCGATATACAAAACATTTTTATTCACAAAAAGGTACACCCACATGGCACGCCCCCCCGGGTACAAGTACCTGGCCCACAAAACGGCAGGTTTCACCTCCTCCTCCCCGAAAGCACCGCACCCTTTTAGCACCCCGTGCAGATTTTTGTTACTTTTGTTTTTATAGCGGCGTGTAATGTGATTTATAGCCTGTTCGGTCCTTAAAATAAATTCCTTTTAATGGTTTTTTATTGCCATCAGTAGTCGGCGTCAGCGTTAATGTTAATTAAACTATTGTAGTGCTTGTTGCTGCTCGGAAAAGCTGTGAGCTTTCTTCTGATTGGAGTGAATGCGTCCCTGCTCGGGCTTAGGCTTAGACTCGGGTAAGGGAGCGAGCAGGGGCAGAGGCAGGGGCAGGGGCAGGGACAGGGCACGGGCGCCCGGTACAGCAAAACCATAAATTCAAAGCTGCTGACAAAAAAACCAGAGCAATAGGGATCAGAGCTAGACAATGCTTCTTCAGTTGGTGAATAGATTTGCAGCGTGTGCAGTTTCAGTTAAAAGGTATGAAAGGATTTGGATGCGAGATTGCCAAGCTGGGGGCCATTAAATAGAGCCCCAAAGGTGATATATGTTTGCAATTGACTGAAAGCACTTAGCAATTGAAATGAGATTGGATGGGATTTTGAATTTAGGATAAAATACTAGTTCAGGTTTCCATACACTAAGAAGAAGATAAAATTAATTTTCGCACATGTTAGCCCATGCCCCTGCTTCATGCCTGCTTCATCCCTTTTTTACCAGACATTTTTCTCACGTACTAACCCTTTGACCCAAATGTTTTGACCACAATCGCATTGTGGACTACCGAATTAGCTGTCAGCTTGTTGACCAGCTCATTAAAGTCATATTACTCAGGTTTAAGCCTTATAAGTCGCACAGGGATTGTGTTGGAATTATGATGTGTTGATATATAGAGCTTCCTTTGCCCTCCTTTCCGTAATCCAGCGCTGTCCCTGGACCATATCTTCATTTCTAATTTCTTATGTGCGTGGGATTGCCTCATCCTTTTTTACTTATTTTCTCTTTTGGTCGCTTATAAATATTTAACATTTCAAGTTTTACTCCCTAGTTGAGGATGTGGCCGCACCGGGAGTCCTGCCCATTTGAAAATTGCGTTCATGATAATTGCGGTTCTGCTTTTCTGCTTTTTTCCTCCTTTTTGGGCCCCAGCTGCGTTTAATGGCTTTTTCACAGTTTAAGCAAGTAGGGTTTTTTTTTTTGTATTTATTTTTATTTTTTGTTTTTCTAAATCGTATTTTTTGTTCCCCTCTTTTGGCTGTTTTTCTTGTTTCTCCCCCTTCTGTGTACCACAATAAATTGCTAATATTACACACATTTCGCATATTTGGTATTTACTTTTTATTAAAACTTTTAGGCTCTTTGTGGCAGATTATTGACAATGGACTCGAACTGGGCCCCACTTCCAGATTTCCAGGGTCTCGGCGCTGCGTTGCTACTGGGAGCTGGGTAAACAATGGCAAGTAAACGGTATTTATGGGCCCAACTGCAGTTTAAATTGAAAAACACGGAATACCATAAAAGGGGAAAGAAGGGAGCAGAACGATCTCATGCTAACAACAAGTTACCAGGCATTACAAAGGGCCCAAAGGAGCTATATAACTGTATGTGGAATCCTGACAGTTTATTATTCTCTATAGCAAGATCCCATTTTCGGTGCAACCTGAAACTGGTAAAAGGAAAAAAATATCCTTGAATGAATAGATTTGGACCTTGTGATCTTATCCGTATTCAGGTTTTATTATTACCAATTTTCGTTAAAGTATAGACCACATTTAGCTATCATTTCCCTATTCCCTTAATACTAGTATTAGGGTATAAGTTTCTTCTTTTCTATTTTATTATTATACATAATTATCAGAGCTGTATCGCCACAAATGATATCATCTGTGGCCCATTTGTAGATTCAGTTGTGGTACTTGTTTATAGACAGACTCGAGACAAGGTCAAAATGCGTTAATTAAGCATATACAATGCGGCATGGAGCGTTCCGACGAGTGTTTTCGGCGTCTTCCAAAGTTCTTCGGCGGGTAAGGCCCCCGCCCCTTCTTATCGATCGTTGAGTTCCAGGGCCAAAGCACCAAAAAAAAATGAAAGAAAAAAAATCAAAAATAATGTTGTAATTTACAGCGATGAAACAAAAAAAAAAAAAATTTGTTTTTCTAACGATAAACAAAAGTCGAAAAGCAAAATAAATAGTGAAAAATAACAAGTCATAAACATGATTTATATGCAAAGTGCGCGCCATGAGATTGTGGAACGGTTAGGGCTACGGGCTACGGGCTACGATAGATAGGTGCCCCGACCAGAGAGCGAGAGAGACCCAGCAGTGAGACAGAGACCCGATATTAGCGTCAATTTATGCATGTACGATCGAGGTTTGGGCCCTGATCGTGCGCTAAAACAATGGGCCACAATTGAACTACCAAAATACGCCAACAATTTCTGGTTAAGCACGCACAGCCGATCCATAAGATTCGTCCAGAGGGAAAGGCAGTGAGTCGACCCTCACTGCGGGATACTTAAGGCGTCTAGCCCCTCCCTCCCCTTCACCTATGCCTGTATGTATGTACCTTCACTCATCTCCCTCTCTTTGTTTGTCACACACAAATGAAGAGTTGATGATGTTGACGATCATCATGAAGATCTTCAGATCAACTCTCGAAAACCTCAGCGCTCAATCAGAAGGTTTCGCTTAAGAAATTGCCTGTCATGACGGTCTGAAAGCCTCAAGACTTGGTTTTGGGTAAGGGTTTTACTTATACCCAAATGCACTGAGAGAAAAGATGCTCAAAGGTCTGAAACTATGTCGCTTTTAACTTAATCTTCCAAGTAATTTTCTTTCTATTCATTTAAAATAAGGCACAAGTTCTCTAGTCACTCATTCACATAAAATAATAAAATAAAAACTATTTTATGTATATAAATAACTATTTAAGTTACTTAGTAATTTTTATGGATTTTTTAAAGCAAATTAAATGCTCCATATTTATGCTTATAGTCTAAACTGTAGACCGAATGTTCCTGTTTTAATTTTTTTTAAACTAAAATTGAATCATTTTGCTTATTTAACTTTTGTTTGAAGAATAGAACTGTTTGATTTATTTCTCTGAGTGTATTTAGGGACTGACTGTAGCCGGTTCTTTAGTGCGCTTGTTAGGCACAGATTGTTTTTTTTTTCTTTCTGTATTTTGTTTTTGTTGTGTCGTGGGTCTGGGGCACGTCAAAAGGTAGCACACAATGGGTACACTTGTGCCCCTGCGACGGGTTTTTCATCTTTTTTTCTCCTTTTTTATTTTTTTCTTGTGTGTGTGTGCAATGAGCAATGATTAAATTAATTATGCCTGACAGGTAGAGAGAGGATACCTCTCCCATTCTCTTTCTCTATTCTATTCCTATCCTATCCTATTCCTATCCCTGGGTCTAGTTATCCCTATAGAAATGCAGTGAGCGTGAAGTAATCGATTGCAGTCTAGCAAAAAAAAAAAGGACCTGTAGACCTGTACAACTGTAGGATCTGTTAACAAAGGGACATTTGATATTTTTGACACTTTAGGCCCTTGCGGGACTTGTAAATTAAAAAATACGATGATTACCAATCCCTGTACCGAATACCCTGTACCTAAGTTGAACAATTGAAGTGTAATTTATGACAACAATGTAGGCGATTGTTCAGTCTACAAGCAAATTCCTGATCCCCCATGACAAATGCCCTCTGACTCGACTCGACTCGGGGCCTGATCGGGGCGAGATAAGCCCTTGATCAGGTTGCCAAACACTTGTGAGCCCAGGCGAAAATCGATCTTATTTCTATTCTACTACTTATCTATTTCTTTCTAGTTTCTTTTCTCTTTTCTGGGTTTGCACATCATTCAATAGATGTTTGGATTTTCCTACTATCTTTTGCGATCGCAAAGTGAATTCCTTTGTTCGAAATGCATCGAAAAGAGACAACAGGAAAGGTAAAATGAAATTTGAGATGTGATTTGCAATTGGATTTTAAATCTATTCCACAATTTAACTAATTGAAAAAAAAAAACTCTAAGAGATCAATCATTTACGATCAGTGATCAGTGATCAATTTCCTGTTAATTCAGCTTTCGGTATATTGATATATCTAGAATTTTTGATTGTATAACTGCACTGAAAAAAAAGAGGTTTGAGTGTGAGAATAGGGTTAAATTAAGTAGAAAATATTAAAAATATCAATATTAGATTAAGTGATTATAGCTTCATTTTGACAGGTAGAGAGAAAACTATATTTTTCTCACAATTTTAAGCTGTGAAAACTATCATACTAGAGATTAAGAAATATGGAATATATTAACTAAATTCCTTAATATATTTGTTCCTTTTGTTTTACATCTAGCGAATACCTTTCAGACTTTACCATTCCAAAAGCCAAAATGCATATTTCATTTATTTCAAAGTACACATTCTCGTACAATTAGCTGCAAATATGTAAACAAATTTCGAATAAATTTACAGAAAATGTCAAATGTGAGAAAAGCAATTTGCATGGCGCCAAAAATAGATCCAAAATAAACGACCACCCACTGAATTGTGGATACTTCCGTGGGTTGTGTACCGAAATAAGAAATACAAAGTGAAATAATCACAAATGCAACAAGTAAAAATGATCAACAAGGCGAGGAATGCCAGACTAAATTATACCCTATTAACGAAGAAAACTGAGGATACAAGACTTTAAAATACAATTGTTCTTTATATTGCCATCGATTTAAAAGTTTAGTTGTACGAATATTGTTAATATACATATGAATGCAATCAAATTAAATATTAAACGACTTTAATTGAAATTTTTAAGATTGGTTTATAATAAAATCTATATTTTGTACGGAGAATGCTTCAGTTTTGTGAAAGTTGGGGATGTTCGAACTATAGTGACAGCTTTTACTGTTCGTTTTTTAATTCTTGGCAACAGTCTGAGGGCTTAAAATAACGTTTTGAACTAATTTTGATGTCGGCAATCAATAAAAATACCATTTTTCTTTCGCTTTCTTCGATTTGACGACGCAAAATATGTTGGACGGCTTTGGGTAAACAAAAATGTTGAATACTGAATACTGAATGCTGCACGCTGAATGCTGAGTGCTGAATGTTGCCACAAACAGTACGAGTAGTTGCCCACCCCTTGCCCTCAGACGTGGCGCCCCCAACAATGGGTGAATTTAGCCAAATTACCGACAAATAGACATTATTTTAGTGCGATTTTAAATTTATTCATCTAGTGGATTTTCGCCTCTTGTTGCGCTCGCTGCTTTTGTTATTTTTGTACTTAAATAAAGCGCAATTTGTGTTGTTTTCCTTTTATTTTTGATTTTTTTTTAGTATTCTCGTTTTATTTTTTTCATTCTTGTTTATCAGCAGTTGAAATTTAATAGATTTGGCACACTTTCGGCAGCAGCATCATATTGATGGACAGTGGAACAAATCAAAATGTTAGCAGTTACAAATGAATAACAAAACTAAAACTCTGGGATTAAGCGAATAATTTAAGTATGGATTCCATTATGTATTCATTTAATATTTATATAAATAATAATTCAATTATCACTTGATTTAATTTCTATTTTTTATTAACATTTTTTCACTGGCGTATGCTAAGCCTGCAAGCAAAACAAAATATTTTGCATAAATAAATAAAGCTGGTAAAGAAAAAAACATACGAAAAGAAACAAAAACGCATTTGGTTTTTGAAAAATAAACAACACGATATGAATGAGCAAATGAATCAATGAATGAATGAGAATAAGCATTGAATACAAATGCGTTCCAAAAATATCAAAAATTATAATTTCATTTCTTTTTTCTCTCTAATTATTCTAAATATTACGAGTATAAATATGTATGTATAGTGACAGTACACTAAAAAACGCTCAGCTAGAAAATTTAATAATACCTATAATACAGTACATAATAATTAGTGCACTGTTTGGTGTGATATAGTATAGCACGATATCAGAAAAATATATAGAAATGCAATTATAGTATTATATAATGCTGTATAGAACAATGAATAAATGGAACCTGACATCCATTTATTCTGTGGTTATAATACAATTTTAATACTAGATTATTTCTTTTTAATATGTTGTCTGAAAGTGTTTATTATAGTAACTACTACAACATGAAATTGGGGTAATAAACTTAACCTAATAATGTAAAACTAGGAAAGGCTATCTTCTATTACAGATTAGAATTAAGCATTTGAAAATATTTGGTCAAAGCATTTTTTTTTTGTAACCGATTATTCCTATGGCATCTATATATAGTGGCTTAGTAGTTTTGAACATTTTCATATTTAAATAGGAAATTTTATCAAGTTATCTTTGGAAACAAAAAAGTTTTCCATGCAAGAAATATGATATAGTTGTAAAGAGACTTAATTATATAATCAATTAATCATATTATACTTATAGCCATTAATCCAACAAATTCATAATTCGGTCCCTGCGAGTATAACAAAATATTTTTTTAATTGCATTCGTACTACGAGTATCTCAAGTTTTTCGATGCGAATTGGGGATGAATGATTATTATAATAATTATGGGCTGGCAAAGAAGACAACTATCTTTTTTAAGTTTGAAATTAAATACACGTTTCTATATAAAATATTATTATTTTAATGAAAAACTAAATAGCAGATTTCAAATAAATCTTTGCACGTGCCGAAAACCTTTTGTAAAGTCTGATAGCCTTAAATCAAGCCTCTATTTTTGGATATCATTTTGAGACTGGCGCCAGTTTTGTGGCCCATTTGAATTGGTGTTGTTTATGGCTAAAAAATAACTGGAAACTTAAATATGGCTAATTAAAAGCAAACAAAGTTCAAATGCAAATGAAACAACGCCAAAAAGAAGAGGCAAAAATTTTGTTTAAAAAAAAGAAGGAAAAAACACAGAAAACAGAAAACAGAAAATAAAATATAAATTTATGATATGACAAATACGAGTATTGTACAATGTTATTATGAATGCTTTATACGAACCAAATGGGCCGCCGACTTTTAAAAATTGCAAAGCTGAAGCGACTTTGAAAGCGATTTTTGAAATCGCGTTCAACTCCAAGCTGAAACTAGGCAAAAAATTCAAAATTCAAGCAGCGTACGCTGCGCGTTTTGTTTACAAATAGAATTCCAAAGATAGGATGGTAAGCGAGTACAGTGTTTAGTGTTGAAT
Source organism: Drosophila repletoides (assembly GCA_018150835.1). Lineage (NCBI taxonomy): Eukaryota > Metazoa > Arthropoda > Insecta > Diptera > Drosophilidae > Drosophila > Drosophila repletoides. The sequence continues at coordinate 4,471,073 of JAECWQ010000231.1, forward strand.
AGGAAAAGGGAAGGAGAAGGAGAAGGAGACACATTAATAGCGGCATGGGGTATATGCTATATACACACATTCATACAATATGTACATATGTATGTACGAATACAAGGAGTACGAGTACGCGAGTATGGTACAACATAATTATATGTATATATGTGAATCTAGGCACACATATGTACATATACTCATGTTTTTTATAATACCCTTGCTGAGGTTATGCCGATTTCGCTGATATTTGGTATACCTGCTTCTCTTGGATATACGTATGTACATATGTAAATAGTATACATAGAGATGTATATATAAGCTTTAGTAAGTGTTATGTGGTCTTAATTTTATTTAAATCAATGCAATTTGATAGAAAGTAATATCTTATTACTATGCTTACAAAGCAAACTACTCAAAATTAAAGGTTTACTGACTGAGTATAATTTTCTTAAATATACTAAATGTACTGAGTTTAGTAGACTACTTAGAAAACTAGAATTTGTAAAGAAAACACAAAATAGAGTGTTAATTATTTGCCATATATGCAAGCACACAGAAACATAAGAAAATATGTATGTTAATAAATTAATGTCGAAATAATATACTTGGAGATATGTATTTATATTGATATTGTAGAGTATGTCTACGTCGGTGCATCGCATAGTTTGCTGTATGCTCGTGTATGCATATTAGATGAAATTATAAACAAAACATAAAGCGACGCAATATGCGCTATGCGCGTCCCGCTATATTCGTCACGCCCGGCAGAGACGAATGGACAAAGGCGTAGACTAAGAGTAGAAGAAGAAGAAGCGTTGATGGAGGGGGAGGGAGTGACTTGCAGGGGGAAGGGTAGGGCTGCCGGCTGTCACTTATCGCGTTACGTTTTCGTTTCGTCTTTTCTGCTCTGCGAATAGATCGCGCTGTTTGTTGTTGTTCCTCTTTTTCTTTCGCCTTTTACTTGTTGTTGTTGTCATGCCCAAAGCTGGGGGTCGACCTATTCAATATGCTGACACACGCGCCAACACCTCCTACGCGCTAGCAGAGCTGTCGCGTCGCAGTCGCTGTCGCTGTCGCTGTCGACAGCCCACTCGCTGAGTGCTCGTCCATTGTTTTTCTTGTCTTTCAGATCGCAACGATCCGTTAAAGCTCCCAAAGCTTTACAAGCTTTACATATGGTAGCTTTTGGCAGCCACTCGTTCGACGCATGATAGAACAACAACAGCAATTGACTATGGGAAGGGGAAAGGAGATGGAGAATGTGTTCAGGAAAGGAATGGGTGATCAACAACAGCAGCAGAACAGCGCTGGCAGAAGCGGCAACAGCAGCGTTAATAATGCGATTTGTGTGTATTTCTATGTATGTACGTGTATATGGCATCATCAAAGAAAGATTTAAGAATTATTATAAAAATCTTGTAAGAGGAAGGAAGGCTATCTTCGGCACGCCGAAGATTTGAATACCCTTTTAGAGTTTTTATATATTTCGACTTTGATCAAATATAGTACAACTATACATTACAAATTCTGTAATAAACTGTAGCAATTAAAAAGCTATTAATTAACTCGACTCATCTTATCGTCCCGATCACTTATGGATTTATTTATGTATATAGATATATACATAATAAATTTCATAACAAAGTAATAATACCCCAATATTGCAATATCCAATTAAGTTAAATATATTTTAAAAGATGATCTTGATTTATCAGATAAAGACGAGTCGAATTAGCCATCAAGGAAAGGCTAATTCGGTATATAGGGTCTAGGGCATCATTCGTTTAATAAGATTAAAAATTCGAGAAAAACCAGTTTTCATAGTTCTTCTCTTTGATTGTATACATTATGAAGCATTATATAAATAATTTTCTGTATCATGTATAAAGGAAATGGAAAATTGTTTCTTTTTTAATATTTTTGTGTTATGTAGAATCAAAGAAAACTTAATTTAAAGGTGTGAATATTCATTATAAAACTTATTTTGAAGGACAGTAGTCAAAATTAAATAAAAATGTTTAAACCTAAAATAAATAAATTTTGTACCTAAATAAAGAACGTTTCATATTAGCATTGTTGCATAAGTGCATCAAATCAGTACAAATTATTATTTAAACTATAAAACTAAGCGAGAATTTCAGAACTAATAGAATCAAAGCACGATAAAACAATTTATAGCTAGTATAAATAATAATATAATTTAGTATAGAGGCAATAGAGAAGAAAGTCCACTGCATTTGATCCAAAATGATCAATCTGTGCTGTAGGCTTGTAGGATTAGTTCTTTTAGTAGTGGGTGCTACAGAATCAGTCCATGAGCAGATTACCTTCAGTTCGATCATATCGAAAATACTGCAAGAGAGCAGGCGTGATGTGCTTATTTCGCCTCATATGCTAAAGGACTCCCTGTGGCAATTGTTTTTGGGAGCCGAGGGCAAGACACAGAGGGAAATATTAAATGTGTTCAATGTGAAACATGCAACAAAGGAAGAAGCCGTTCAAGAACTATCCCAGAGGCAACAGCTATTCCAAGGGCAGCCAATGGAAGCTCCGGATGGAAAGCCGGGCCCAATTATGGGAAATGGCCTGTATTTGGAAGGCGAAAAAAATATAATTCCAAAGTACAAAGATCAGATAAGTGATATATTTGGTACTGAAGTCAGACCAATTAACACTCAACATTGGAAAGGTTTTCTATCGCAAATGAGTGAAGCACTAAAATATGTAGGTTATCCTGAAGGAATTATTGATGATGAAACAAATGTCTTACTGCTCAGTGAGATCTATTTTTATACATCTTTTGATAGTGCATTTCAAAAAATCATACGGGGCTCCTTTCATAACTCAGAAAATACTATGGAAATTGCAAAAGTGGCTCAAATCGGTAATTTTAAGTACGTTTATATTGATAAAGTGGCCGCCGATGTTTTAGAATTACCTTTGAAAGATTCAAAGATTGTAATACTTATTCTGATTCCAAGAGCTCTGGACGGTCTGGATAAACTTATAGAGAATTTGGATATTCTGGAAATCCAAGCCATTATACCACCAGCTCCATCAAAAGAACTGGCAGTTATCCATCCAATATTTGATTTTAATTTCATAATTTCACTGAAAAGCATATTACAGCGATTGGGCATCCAAAATTTATTGAAAGATGTCGATTTGGGTTCGATGACTGATTGGAAGGCAGGGAAATTGTTTTGTGATTTTGTCTCTATAGCAAGGCTAAATGTACATGATGACAATATTAATATGTCAGGTTCGTACACGTATAAATCGTTTAAAAGATGTTTTTATTATATATTGATGAACCTTATCGATTTCAGAACCTCTACCGAGTGACTTTCCAAATCCAAAATCCTTACCGGTTGTTGATATTAATCATCCTTTCGTATATGTTGTAAAGGATGAGCATAACGTATTATTTACTGGACGCGTAAACAATCCGAAGATATATATACAGAATATATAAGTTTATAAAATATGGTCAAATGAAGCTAATTCATTGCTGAATAAAATTGAATAGAAAACATGCAATTTATTTAGAAATATTATTAAAAGATGATTTTGATTCATAAGCTTAAAACAAGCCGATCTAGCCATGACTGTCCTTTCGGTTGAAGGGAAAGGTCGATCCTGGTGACTATGCGAAAACCAAATATGGGTATTAGATCAAGTGCGAAATAAATATAATATATTCAAAGTGACTCATATAAAGTTGGTATTCAAAGTAACATTTATTTAAAAAGATATTGTATAAGTGTAGCAAATCAGGATAGGTGACTATATACACTATATAATCAAGCGAGAATTTCAGAGCTAATAGAATCAAAGCAAGCTAAATTGTTAACATTTTAATTTATTATAAAGCCGACAGTGGAGTACTGCAGTCGATCCAAGATGATGAAGCTGAGTTGCAGGCTGGCCGGATTAGTACTTTTAGTACTGGGTTCTATTGAATCGGTCTTTGGACAAATTAAGTCCACTTCTTTTGTATCGAATATCCTGCAAGAGAGCAAGGATGCAAATATACTTATCTCGCCCCTAATGCTAAAGGATGGCCTTTGGCATTTGTATTTGGCAGCTGAGGGCAAAACACTAGAGGAACTGGCCAATATCTTAAAAGTGAATCATCTAACTAAGGAGGAAGTAATCCAAAATCTGCCCCACTGGCGTCGTCACGTTGTAACAACCCCAGCAGATGGCTTACTTTTTATAGGGAATCGACTATATCTGGGAAAAGATGTAAACGTATTGCCAACCTATAAAGATCAGATAAGTAAACTATTTAACACGAATATTACAAAACTTGATGCTAAACATCCTGAATTCGCTATACCCGATTCGTACGAATGGATAGCTGATCAAACGGCCGCAATCATAACTGAATATCCATCGAGAGCTGAAGGAAATACAACGATTGATGACCAAACAAAGGTTTTACTCTTTAGCGCGATATACTTTGAACTATCGTTTGCAAGTCCTTTTGCTCAATCAATACGAGGACCATTTCAAAAATCAGAAAATACCATAGAAATCGACAAAGTAGCTCAAATAGGTCGATTCAAGTACGGCTACAATGAGAAGGTGGATGCCGATGTCTTAGAATTACCTATAGAAGATTCCAAAATTTCTAGTTTTATTTTACTACCAAGAGCCGTGGACGGCGTTAATAAAGTTGTACAGTATTTTGATAGTTTGAACATAAATAACTTAATACCGCAATCCCCATTAACAGAACTGGTCATCTTCTATCCAGTATTTGAATCTATAACTTTGGTTTCACTGAAAAACAGATTACAGCGCATGGGCATCCATCATTTATTCAAAGATCCCAATTTGAGTGCGATGACAAATTGGAATGCCGGGAAATTACTCACCGATTTTATGCTTGTAGAAATGCTAGAACTAGAATCTAGGGTTAATAGTACTTCAGGTTCGTATCTCAGATAAATCTTTTACATAGTATGATGGTTGTATATTGATAAATTATTTACTTCTTCAGCAATACCACAGAGGGATTTTCCAAATCCGAATTCCTTACCGGTTGTTGACATTAATCATCCTTTTGTATACGTTGTGAAGGACGAGCATAGAGTGTATTTTATAGGACGCGTCAATAGTCCGGAAAAGAAATCACATCAAGCCTTGAGTGTTTGAAATGCGGGTATCCTTTGCTCTTTTCTGACTGAATAAAACTGAATAAAATATTTGCGATTCTTCAATATAATGTATAAGAAGATTTCATAATTTTTCAGACACTATCGATTGTTGCTCCAATAGCTATTTAATATAGTATTCCGATCTTTAAATTTTTTAAAATGCATTTAGAAAACTTACTCTTATGGTCACCTTAGTAGAAGGTTTCGTTAAGATATTTTGAAAAAACAAAATAGTTTTCAACAAAAACAACTTCTTGGCCTATTGTTTCTTCGTACTTCTTCGCCTGACTTGAGAAATAAAAAGTTGTTTCATCGTTCTCAATAATATACTTTGTGACAAAATTAAAGATAAAAGTAAAAAAAATAATAAATTTGGATTCCAGAAGTTATGCTCGTTCCTTTAAGGAAAATGCAAATAATTTAATTTTAGCCTAATGATAGCTGTAAGAAAGAGGTTCCCTTCAATTTCGACCCTGTCTTTTCTGTGAGGGCTACAGTTTGCCTGATAGTGAATGCAGCCCTCGCCCTGGCGTCTTTGTTGCTGATGTCACATGAATAACAACAATAAAAATTGTGTTTCTGTTTTGCCACACGTTCGCATCGGGGCGTATGTTAATTTTTTATTGTTTATATTTTGTTGTTGCAATCTTATAATAAAAAAATGTATTTTGTTTTTTATTTTTGAATTTGGAAAATTTAAATACAAACACACAAATCGAGACAATTAATTCGTATGCCATGTTTGGCGCCTGTTTTGTAAACCAGCTTTTGGATTAACAAAACAAATTTTTGTTGATATTATTATTATAGTAGTAGTAGTAGTTGTTGTTGTTGCTATTGAAACTCTTGGGAACTGTTTTTGGGTTCATAGACAATGACAAACGTTGTCTGTAAGCTAATTAGCCACATGCGCCAATCGATTTTCGTATAAACTAAGCAACAAATCTGGGCTAAAAGTGAAAACTCAGCTGAAACCTCAGATGTATTTTTGGTTTCTTGGATTCTAGCTAATTTGTAATAAAACTCCTACCAGTTATAGTTCTGACTTAATGGAAAAAGTGTGGAGTATTTAATAAAATATAGGTTCAAGCACTAAATAATTCATATTCTCTTAGAGTCTAAATGATTTTTTAATTCTAAATTTTTAACTAGAAAATTTATATCTTGTAATGGAAATATAACTATGATGAATTAGATTAAATTAACTTTTTTGTTCACAATATAATAAGAATATGATTGATTAAGCCAAATTATGAAAATGGCCTGAATTCTATAGGGAGTACGGAATAAGTACGAAAGTCAAACTATTACTTTGGCTAAGATAGAAAATTTTGAATGGGATTTCTTGTTAGTTCTGAAGAGGAGAAAAGGAGAACTGCTAAAGATTTAAAAGAGATGTAGCTCAGCAAACCTGAAAGTATCTTATGGATATTTATCTGAAGAGAATTGCATTTTTACACAATAGAGATTTGCTCAACTGACGTCTATAATTTCCGAGTAATTTGAATTGGCGAGCGGATGTGAATTATTCGAATGCTGCCTCTGAGGCTCATTACAGAATCGATTGAAGCAAATGCGTCAATCGAACTTAAAAGTCGCTAACAAAATATAATAATAAATAATAGGCATAGATATAGAAACAGACACAGATACAGATACAGATACAGAACCCCAAGCACACAGATGTAGATACTCTATATATGTAGATATATGTACATATGTATAGGTGTATAGGGGAAGTAGGGAAGAAGAAGACGAATGATCATAATGTACGACTTTGTTTACAGGCAACAGTATAAAAAGTATCTTTTTAAATGAATTTGGCACACGTCAAGGGGCGGGTGTGGGGCCTAAAGGGGGATACTAATTGTTGTTATTTTTGTTGGGATTTTCTAAAATGATATCTATAGAGAACTAGGCCATGATAAAAATGCTTTCGCTTGTTTGCTTATAATTGTTTATACAATTTTGCACAGAGAAACAATTTTTTTTTGTGTTGTTTTATTTATTATTATTTTTTTTTTTTCAGATACCGGGCAATCTATGTACAATTGGGTGTGGAAGGAAGGGAGGGGGTTAGGGCAGGCCTTGATATACGTATCTACACACGCACACATATATACTCAGTATGTGTGTGTGTGTGTGTGCTTTTTGGTGCTTACATTTTGCAATTAGATTAGAAACCGCCCAAAAGACGCGGCCATAAAACATGAAACTGAAAAACAAGAAAAACAAAAACATTAAATGGCGATTAAAAGTAATTTAGATAAAAACGCTCAAAGCAAATAGCCAACAACAACAGTAACAAGCGAGAGTAATAAAAAGAAGAGCGACTCACACACACACACACACACACACACACACACACACGAAACGTATCTGTATCTTATGCCTTCTACTTAAGTCGGGTACTGCAACTTTGAAAGGAATTTGGCGTAGAGTTGCCAGATTTCTAATGACAAAGTTGCAAACGTCTTGAAAAATAAAGAATTAAATTAAAAAAAAAAAAAAAACAAGCTAGCAGAGAAGAGCCATGTTCGTTATATTCATCTATCCGTCCGTTTATATGCAAACTAATCTGTCGTTGAGGAAAATTTAATTTTTAGATGACACTTGGAATAGTACTTTTTGTCTCCTTATCTATGAAATCAAGGAACCCACATTAAATTATAGCAGTATTCATATATATAACTATATAGAAACCGACCGATGTCTACTATATCATATACCTACCATAGAAAGGAACAATCGGTTCAAAGGATCTTGCATAGAAAACCTTTGTCTTCTCAAATTATCCTGTTGAGATGGACACGTTAGATGTAAAAATGTATTTTCTAATCGCGCACAAAATACATTATTCAGATTAGTCAATCATATTATACAGTTGGTATAGGAACAACCGGTCAAAATAAATCAATCTAACAATTTTCAAATGCGTATTTCAGACTGCAAGAGTATTCTCCGGCGCATCGAAGATATCCTTTTCCTGCTAGCTTTTTTTTTAATATTCAAAACGGTAAGAAATTGATTTTATTATTAAAAATTGGAATATTTTCAAATCAAGAAAGTAAAAAACATAAACATAAACTAACAAAAAAGTTTCCTGAACTATCTGAAGAATCTATATAAATAGATATTTTTTTTATACTTGAAGATGAAAGCTAATAAAGTATGGTGCTAATAAATGGAAAATAGTTAAAGTAACAAAAAGCCCGCTTTGTATTTTTTTAAGCAGAATAATAAAAATTTTAATAAAATAATCTACCAAGCTTAATATTAAAAATTAATAGTTGAAAATGATTCGAATTTTGAAAAAAGCTGAGTCAAACTCAAGCACTATTTAATTAAGTTCCTATTCAGTAAGATTATATGTTCCTAGAACAAATATAATTTAACTGCTTATATATTGTAGATAATACGTGAATTTAACAAAAATAAAATAAAAATTTATATAGGAATATTTTTATAGGAATACTTATAACTAAGGTAGAAAAACTGAGAGCTGGGAATGCTCTAGTTGAGAGACCAGACGCCTTTTTAATTGTATTTTATCCCTTATCTAACAGATAACAGATATATGTGTATGTAAAAGTATATATTGTATATATATCCCAGTCGTGTAGGGCATAAGATCTTCTTCATGTTGAGCATTATTTTGGTAACAGTTTGGGAGTACATATCTCATAGTCGTAGCTGAACCGAGGCACCTCTCGGAGGTAAGTTTATCTATAGGCGCCAGCGCCAGCAGCAACGTGACGCCAGTCGCTGGCAGCGACGCGCTTAACTGATTTAGTTAATTGCATTGTTTTTCAATTAAAGTTCGTATTAATTGAGCAAACAAAAGAGAAAAACAGAAAAACAGAAAAAAAGACAGAGAGACAGAGAGAAGAAGCAGCGAAAACGATACCACAAACAACAGCAACAAAAATGGCCCAGGCCCAAAGGCGATAAGATAAATCCCGTAGAAAACAAACAGCGAACGGAGTCAGAGCCAGAATGAGAACCAGAACCTGTACCAGAACCTGAACCAGAACCAGACCTCGAGGGTCTATAATGGGCCATGGCTGAAGTGTTTGCACATTGATAAGCGCAATACTCTCGTACTCGAATAAACAAATATTTATGTGCCCATTTATGGCCATATGTAGCTGTGAGTATATCTACACAGAGCTCTATCTGTATCTGTATCTGTAACTGTATCTGTGTCTGTATCTGTGTCTGTATCTGTATCTGTATCTTTCTCCTTATCTTCGCATATTTACAGTTGTTCGCACGTATTTATAGAAATGCTTTACAAACTTTCATTTGTTTGTGTTTATTATTAAATATATTTTTTGCATTTAAGATAAGAATAGAATAGAACATTTTGATGGTTTAGCCACTACTTTACCCCATTTGACAACGTGGCTGGAAATGTAATTTAAGCTTCATTTTCATTTGAACTTAACTGAAATCTGTAATCAATTAAAACTTCGTTTACTAATTGGTAATTTAATAACAATCTGTTTATACCCTTGCATGTCCGAGCCCAGAAGGATATACATGTATTATGGATCAGGACCCCCCGACTGGTAGATATGGACATGTCCGTCTGTCTTGAATGGAATTTGGTGTGGAGAGTTCCTCATTTTGCTGATCGGATAACTATATATATAGGGCTTTGGTTCAAATGTGTTTTTCTAAAGGAAACTCTGCTGTTTTTCTAGATATCCTCATGAAAAATACTAGTTAGATATAAATTTATGTATTCCTATAATGCATATAATAAATATCCATATATCATATATATATATACCATATAGCTGACATAAGAGCAATCGTTCAAAATAAATAAATTGAAAAACAATTCAAATGAAATGCTACTTCCAGTGTGAAAGGGTATATAGGCGTCGGCGTGTCGGATTTAGCCGTAGATAGCCCCTCGTTAGTAGTTTATATTAAAACTCCGCTGTGAGGTTAAAGTCTTTAAATGAGTTTTGAAATTAATACAAATTTCTGTGTATATTTTGGTGAAATTGAATATTTCATTTTGGTTGCATTTAATTATTATTGAATTATTTCAAATTCTTTGCCTTTAATTGAATCGAATATTTTGGAGAATGCAAGTCATTGAAACAGCTTGGGACTGGTTATATTACGAGTATGGCCATTAAATGATTTTTATATTATTTTTATGAACTAAACGAAACAGGCAACAAAATTAATTGCTCTCAGAGAAGGTGCCAACGGAGGTAGTAAATATATATTTAGTATATATATATTTATATATACATATATAGTATATAGTATGCTATATATTATATAGATCAGTCGGTTGTGGAGTAGGAGGTCGGAGGAGGGTTTACTCTTCCTCGCATCTATGGTAATTGTATGTGAATGTGAGTGTGAGTATGAATGTTCCTGTGAGTGTATTTGTGAGTGGTTTTCTGCTAGTCTGTCGCCTGTTTGTTTATGCAAGTGCCGAGGTGTGTTTCCAGCGTGTGGCATTGTATTGGGATTGGGATTGGGATTGGGATTGGATATGGATATTCAGCATAATACGGAATAGAGAGGAGGAAAAGAATTGGGCGGAGGTGAGGAGAGTGTTGTTATAATAACAATAAAAGTGGCTTCCAATTCGAAATCAATTAACGTTGAGTGCTACTGGGCATGACAAGAGCGTCAATATTTACACAAAATAATGACAACCAAATAAACAGAAACAGCAACAGAAACATAAAGAAAGAAACAAATGCTAAAGACATAAGTAAGTAAAGCCAGGGCCTAGGCAAAAACCCTACAAGTAATATAACCAAAAACGCCTACAATATATTGCTTATGGTTTCGCCTTTTTCTCATTCTCATTCTCATTCACATTCTCTTTCTCTTATTTTCTTTTATTTATTTTGACCAACTCTATCACAAATGTGTCAATGACATAAGAAAATTTACTCAGTCCAAAAAAGTCTAGATAGTATTGAAATCTGTCCCCTCGTCGGCCGCTACCAAAGTTTGCCAAGAAATTTGTGTTTACCTTGAATCGAACTTATGAATATTCGATATATCTATGCCTAAGGTTTATTTGTAGGGTATATTTCTATTGGATGATATTAAAAATACTTTGTATTAAATCTTTTCTGTGCAGGTGTCTAAATAACTTATTTATTGCTCTATACTAAGATCATTTTAATCTCCTGTTTTTGGGACATTTTCTGAAACCTATTTACCCAACTAACAAATTCTTTTCAGCCATGTTTTTCAATGAAACTCCTATGTACTCATCCGGCATATTGATAGAGACATGCATATTAATGGATGTGGGATTGCAGTCCAAAATTTCAGAGACTTGCACTGTGGACACTGTGAGACAGCAGGGAGCAGAGAGGTGAGTGGTGAGGGGTGAGGGGTGAGAGGAGAGACCGAAAACAGAACACAAATTCAGAATTCAAGTGGGCAATTCATTCATTCTGGGATTAGCCGGAACGTTTGCCGCACGTTGCACCATAAATTTAGCCAGAGAACATTTTTACTATGCAAAAACCGAAGAAACTGTAGTTTTTGGGCAAAAGAAATTAAGAGAAACGCCTCGCTGAGGCTGAGTTATGACCTACCTGAGCGACTAGCACCTAACTCCTGACTCCTATGTGTACTTCTCGAATTCCCTGACTCACGACTCGCGACTCTGCGACTCTGTGACTGGGACTCTCGAGTTGTCTAACTACCCTGGAATTCATTCATAAATTTCGAGTAGCGCTTTAAGTTGCCTGCCTGCCTGACACTCGTTTGGGCCATAAAAATGTCGCATTATTTTATGCCGGCGGCACACGTGCGAGTACGAAGGACGGAGGACACTTCCGGCATTAACGACTTCAAGGATCTCGAAAACGGGCAAGAAGCAGACATCGCAACTTGCCTTCTCTTTTTCTGGCTGCAGCTACTACGAGTACTTAAGGTCTGTGCAATGTGCATATTTGCATGAAAATTGGATAGTTGAAATTAGCTGGGTACTTAAAATGCCTTTTACGACTTACACTGAACTCAATTCTCAAGTTAAATTTTTTTTCCTTGCTTTTCTTTTCCCGTTTTCCCATTATATTTTCAGATATTTTGCATTTTCACACAGGTATTATATCACACTATATGCAAGTAACTGCTGAATATAGTTTAGTTGGCCTATTCTACCTGTCTATTTACGTGATTAGAAGTATCCATAGCCTGTTGAAATTTTGTACAGATATTCTCTAGATAATCTGGAAGGATATGCAAGTGGTATTTCTGAGCAATCATTGAACTCTAGATGAATATGAATTTAGTTCTTTTGTCCAACGCATTTGAAAATGTCTAAAAATGTGACGTAGCCTCTCTAGTCACTCTAATAAAATTTGATACAGATATAGCGCTACTAATTTACTTTATTATGGTAATAGCATTTGATTCCAGATAAATATCACTTTATTTCTCTTGCCTCACTTTCATCTCAGCAATATTAAAGATACTTTTGGTCCAGATAATATACAATTTCTGTGGTTTAAATTCCTTTTTGTTGAGCAGATTGATTAGTTTTTTAGTTGCTGCTATTTTTGATTAGTCATTGAATTCGGTATGAATATGGAAAATTATCCATTTGGCTTATGCCAAATTATGGCCCATTGTATGGCACTTGTTTTGGTTTATTTTTGTTGATGTTGTTGCGCTATCAAATCAAATTGTTGCATTTGTCAGATAGAAAATATTCGTGAAATTTTTGGACATGCAAATTGGTTTGATGCACAACAAAATCTACGAAAATTGAATCATTTTCGCACTGACAGCTAAATATGAAATCAGAAATGGAATTACAAAACAGGACGAACCGAACGCCCGTTCCCTTTCTCGGCCAGATGGATACGAGGCCAAATTGAATTGTGTCCCCGTCTAAACCTTTACCTGTAGCCACCCCTCCCCTGGACAGCCCCTGGGCCACATCTGTCAGTGAGTTCTTGAGGTGAAAATGCAATTATTTATTAGCAAAAAAATTGGCCTTTCTTCCTCTCCGCTTCCTCCCACAGTTGCCACACAAATCCATCCAACGGCAAACGCAATCAAAACATGACGCACACACGGCAGCAGGGGGGAAATGGAGCAGAAGGGGGGTGGCACAACTGACAGGGGCACGTATGTAGAATTAGTTTACGAATTGCTGCAGGATACGTGGCGCAACATTTTACAGCAAACAATTTCCCCAAGCAAAGGGAAAGGAGAGCCGGTTACATAGAACACGCTGACAGTTGCACTGTGGTACAAATTGAAAAAACAGTGCACAAAAATAGGCTGATACTTGAGAGTGTTGCATATTGAAATAGGAAAATTCAATTTTATAGGTAGTACGGCAAAATATCCTTCTTATCTCTTTATCTATCAAATCAAGCAACCTATATAACATCCCTTTCTATTGTATACCCTATAAAATAGATCATTAAAGATTCAAGAAGAAGATTGAAATTTGGGAAATCGAATAAATTGCTTGAAGGAAGCAACAGTCCTTGGAGATATAACTGTTCAATTTGTATTATGAAAACTCAAATTTATCTTTCTGCTCCGAAATTTTAAAATGTATCCATTGTAGCCAGCTCATAGACATAGGCATAGACATAGACGGAGCCCCCGAAAAACCTTGTTGTCTGGCAGCTGGGGGAATTGGAATTGGCTGGGTTTTTGGTTTTGGTTTAGGTTTAGGTTTAGAGGTTTTAGGTCCTGGGTTTTCGAGGCACGAGGCTGGAGCTATTCGGTCTCTGGGCCCTGTTTGGGGGCGTTTGCCCCCGAGGGGGGTTTGGCAATTTGTAGCACATGTAACGGTGCAACCTGAAAGGAATACACACAAATTTTTGGAAGCTCTATTAAGCGATACACCCCTTCCCTTCCCTTTCCCCTTCCCCTTCCCCTTCCCCTTCCCCGTTCTCAACTGGGTAGCCGGGAATCCTGGGCAACGCACTACATGATAAAGAGGAGGCGGGTGGAACTTTTAAAAGAAAACTTGTGTGTGGATTTTTGAAATGAATATGCATGGGCTTGAGGGCGTAAGGGCGCAAGGGCGCAAGGGCGTGGCATGGCGGAAAAACTCTTGGCAAAAGTAAATTTAAAAGTTTTTCATGCGCCGCTGTCTTTGCTGTCCGCTAAAAAGATATGAGTAGCGCGCACTTTTAGACAAGTTTTCTAGTTTTTCGGTGAAAATGGAACGTGGAACTTGGAAGAAGCGAAATGCACGTGGAAAATAGCTAGAGATTCGCCTCGCAATACCAGAAAATGTGCGATAATTCACATAAGCAGTCTTATCATCAGTGTGTGTGTCTATGTGTGTGGGTGTGTGGTGTGTGTGTGAGTGTGTATGGGTGTTTGAGTGTGTGGGGATTTCCTGCGGAAAGAAAGCACCTCGCAAGCATTTAGGCATGCAAAGTTTTCACTGGCGCACGTTCCACTAGAAAGCTATTAAGAAGCCGCCCAAAGAAAAATGTTAGTAAGACTGCGGAGTGTATTTCGAACTCTCTTATATTTCTAATATATTATTTTTATTTTCTTTGAATTAAGTAATAAAATGCCAGTCGGAAGGGCTGTTGTATTTGAAACACTTCAAAATAAAACCGGATACCAAATTTCAGCTCAGTGAAACAAGCCCTTCCTAAGGTAAAGCTCCAAACCAATTTTTAATTCAAACTATTCTTCATTTTATGTTTTCCTTGATATGTTAGGGTTGGGGTTTTTAATTATTTCCAAATTTATAAAGGGTCCATTTAATATTTTTAAAAAAGAAATCTTAAGTGAAATTAATGAGATTGGAATTCTAATCTGAACTTGGCTCAGTTCTAGGCATTCCTCTTGGTTTTTAAGGGGAATCGCAACTAACATTTTCGCACGCACGCATCCGAAAACCATTTAAATAACGCTCCATCATCTGGCGCACACACAGAAAGAGAGAGAGAGAGAGAGAGAAAGACCCAGTAGAAACTTTTACAGCCCCTTTTAGCTGCTGTAGTGTTTTGGTGGGGCTTCCATGTCGCATCTCGTTTTTGGGGGCCTGGCGTTGATAAATGCACAGTGCAGAAAAGTTGAAGCAGAACTACTTTTGGGGGTTTTTAGGCAAATTTTCGCCCAGAACTAAAACCGTTACCCAAAACTACTTTCCACTTACCTGGCAGTGTGCCACGCCCCTAAGCCCCCAAGCCCCGCGCAAATCGCTGGGGCCATTAGAGCTTTGGCAAAAACGCCGCTAAATGCGATGTGAATTATTTAAGGCACGTGTGTTGTGCAGCATGCGGCAAATTCGACAGTGAAATGCATTTATTATTGAAGATACGACGAGAACGAGTACGAATACTCTATCCAAGCACCCCACTCCTATCCCCACATCCCTCCTCCCACCCACTCCACACATACACACACACACACACACAGAGCTGCCTCCTTAATGACTCGCCTCTCAACCGCTAGCTCTAGAGCTAAGCGGGTCTCGTGTTTGCCTCGTGTCACGAGCACGCACTCTAGATATAAAAATTAAAATTAATTCCGAGCTCCACTTTCAAAAGAATCCACCAAAATGACGAGCATACCTCTGGGAAGCAGAATTAATTTAAAATCGCGAGCTGATTTGACTAGAAGTCAATTTCTTGGCGATCCTATTTATAGATCTTAGTTCATTTCTGTGGGATTTATTTTAAAACAAAATTTATTTTTAAAATATTAAAACAATGTAGCTTATGTACTTGGGAAATTGCCAGCAGCTTACTAAAATAAATTTGAAAGAAAAATATAATTAACTGGAATTTAAATTTCAATATTAACTATAAAACCCGCACTCATCTCTAACTAGTTCGGAAATCCTTCACCTGACAAGCCAACCAATTATGTACGCCTGATGAGAGAACGCCCCTCGATTTCCCTACTCCTCTCTCCTGCCCTTCCCAAAAGAGGGGGTATATTTTGATAAACGCTTTACAGTTTGAAAAGTTTTATGCTGTGTGGCACGTGATTGGAATTACGCGTGGCATGCCCCACAGTCAACTACAACTCAGCTCCAGATCCCGCCACAAAAGTGGAAAATTTACACGAGTTACGATTATGTGTGGAAGGTAAGTTCTAATGGGAAGGGAACAAGTCACGAGGCAGGCGAAACATGTTTCTGATTTTGGCAATCGACAAATGTTGCACACACACTGAACGAAATTAACATAAATTTATTTATGACGTGGCGTTCCAAAAGACGCCTTAATGCAAAAAATAAATTTTGTGGGACAGTTTTAGATGGAAAATTGCTTTTTTCTAAAACTAAATCAATTTAATTTCTTAGAAAATTTTAAATATTACATGAATGCAGATTTTTATTATATAGGATGTTCAATGAAACAGTTTCACATACTGTGTAAAAATTGTTTTATTTGAATGATTCTGGTATTATCAAAAATTCATAATTCATTCATTTGAGTATATATTAAAGTAATCCCAAAACTTTGAATATTGCTAATTTGTTACAAAAAAAAATATATATATAAATATGGTAAAGTTTAATATAATATAATAATTTGTATTAATAATTTCTATAGGTCGATTTATACAATTAAAAAATTAATAAGGAAAATATTGAAAAGATTAATGAAATACAGAATTATTTACACTTTTTTGATTGATACGGATTTGGGAATGCCCCCACTTAAAGCAACTAAGTGTTTTTTATACTACGTGATGTTTATTCGATTGCAAAGTGAAAAATTGGAAATACAAATTGGCTTGTAATATAGTTAGTTTTATATCTGGCGATATAGATATACATATACACACATATACATATATATATATATATATATATATATATATATATAAATATATATTTGTGTATAAGTAGAGCTAGGCTGTCTCTGTCTCTCTCTCTCTCACTCAGTCTTCAATTGGATGCTGGCTCGCCATTTCCTTGGACATGGAGTATCATCTCAAAAGGATCCCATTCCAGATCCGATTCATGCTTAACCCGGCGTCTTACCAGCTGATGGGGATGATGATGCACATGCGAATGTGGCTGCAATGCCCCATGGTGAGGTAACTGATGCTGCACCAGTCCAATGGGCATATCCTGCGCATGCTCAGCTAGTCCAGGAGGACGATAAAGCTGTAAATGTTGCTGCTGTTGTTGTTGCTGCTGCTGCTGCAGATGATTCTGATGATGCTGTTGATGCTGTTCGCTGACCATTTCCTGTATATGTTCCCGCGTCTGTTCCCGCTCATCCACTTTCCGGAGCAGCATATCCCTCATAAAGGACATCCGCTCAAAGTGCTCCCAGTTGGAACGGAATCCCTGCTGAGCATACTGCGCATGACGTTCCTTTTGCAGCTCATCCACGTATCGCTGCTTTATAATCGACCAGCGCGTCTGCATCAGAGCTGTAAGTAGTAAAATTATAATGAGGAAGGTCGCATCTCCCATACTCCAATCTATCAAATTTACTTTCTCTATTTTGTACTCTACTTTGGGATCGTTTATCTAAACTATTTATAATGATCTTCATATCAGATATGACTATGACTATATATGACTATGAAGTTTTTTATTTACTAAATAATTATAATTATTCTAAAATATATTTGATATTTAATAGTTTCAATGACTGATAAATAAATAAATAATGTACAATGTAATATACCATTTTATAAAATAAAAAATAAAAAAAAAGCTCTTAAAAGCTTTTGGGAATCATCTATAAAGATTTCAACTTATGTATATATATTCAATTCACTATTCACTTGCATAATGCAAGGAGTCAACTCAGGGAGCCAACTATATATATTATTGATCAGGATTGACGAAACGAGTTAATATAGCCACGTCCGTCTGTTCGTCTGTTTATATGCAAACTAGTTCTTCAGGTTTAGAGAGAGCTAGGCGGATGAAATTTAGTATGTAGCCTTCTTTTTATTGTAGGCAGCATATATGTCGGAACCGGCCGGATCGGACAATTATATCATATAGCGGCATAGGAACAGATCGGTTAAAAAAGTTGTGGCACGGAAAGCGTTTTTTATTTTCAAGATATCTTAATGAACTTTACATGTTAGATAAAAGAATATATTTTCTAAAAGCACAATTTTAATGATCAAGATCGGTCTACTATAGCATATAGCTGACGCAGGAATAATCCAGTGGCCCGCCTTTCCTTCCAATTCTATATTTTTGAAGACCTTGTTTTGTTTTAAATATTGAAGATAGTGAATCCCAAATAGGTTATTGAAATAAAAGATATCCTACTAATAATTGATATTTTCTATCTGAATATAATTATTAAAATTTTTCAGAAATCTTCAGTCTAACCTATTATTACAGAAAATAATAATTGAATTACCCATGTAAACTAAGCTTTAATAAAACTATTTTAATTATATATATTGTAATTGTTCCTAATCTAACCTGGAACATATCCCTTTTATATATATGTAAATGAAACTTACTTGGAGTTAGGCCCATCTCGTTTGCAGCTTCCTTCCAGACGGCCGAGGTGCGGCTCTGCCCCTGTCCCTTTTCGCTGCGCTGCCGCCCCGCCCAGAGAGAGGGGCGCGCCTTAATGGCATCGATGATGCGTCCCCGCATGCTATTGTGCAATGAACTGGGCCGGCCCAGTTTGCGCATGGTAGAGGGGGGCGTGGTTGTGGCCTCAACGGTGACAACAGCTGGAGGCACCAGCCCAGTAAAGGCGGTATAGGTCAGTCCATGTATTGGCGGTTGCTCAATGAGATGATGCGGCAACGCTGGAGGAACTGCTGTGGTGGGCGTGGGCGCAGCAGCAGCAGTAGGCGGCGTCACTGTTGAAGCTGTGGACTGTAGCCAGCTGAAGCTGCCACTGGGTCGACCCCGTCCATGTGTGGCACTGGGTAGCGGTCGAGGGGATGAACTGCCCACTTGTAGACCCGTTTCACCTGTAGATGGAGCAGAGTCGGAATTACCCAAACCTGACTGGGCGCCCACAATTTTGGCAACGGTTATATTATACATAAAAGACATCGGCTCAAAATGCTCCCATTTAGTATTGAACCGCTCCTTGTGTAGGATCTGGCGATGCACAAGATTGTGATAATGATACTTCATCTGGCTCCAAATCGACTGTAATTTCACTGTAAAGCAAAAATTGGTTTCACATGGATTATAAAAAGTATATCTTATTGTTATTTAAATTTAAATATAATTAGAATAGATTAGAATAAATCGTAAAGATTGAAGGAAACGCAGGAAAAGAAAAATAGAGGAATTAACTAACAAAAAAAATGTTTACAACTTACGAAATGGAAAAGAAAGGCTGTTCTCGGCGCTTCAAAGATTACATAACCACACTGGAATATATTTATATAATTTCTCTGACCGACTGATTATTATATATAACTGTTCGATCAGTAGAAAAAAAAAAAATTTGGGTATGATATGCTTTTCCAACACAACCTTTTACTTCTATCTTGTAAGTTTTATCTTAAGAAACAAATGTTTCCCATTAAGCCAATTGGTCCAATTGGTCTATGGCCCCTAAAGATATACTCTGATCCGGCCGAACTACACACAAACATATGTATGTGTCTGCCGTGTTCATTCACTTAACGTGAAAAATGAGAGACTATATACAAACAAAGAAACAGAGGTATATGGCTATATCAAGTCCACCTAATACCACCTGCAAGCGTATAGCAACGACTAGAAGATTTGAGAAGGATCCTTGGAAGGTATTTAAAGAATTGCAATTTAAAAACTTAACTACATGAACCTAAATATACACATTGAATGTATAAATATAGTCGTTTTATAAGACGTCTAATCACAATCACCCAAAAAATATCCTCAACTATAGCTAAACCGTCTTTAATAACCATTCAAAAGATTTCAAGAAGTTTCCCTAAAACTTTATTTAAGATTCATATTAGTTGGTTTAATGAACATACCGTTTCTTACCCATTTTAAGTCTATACCATATATTAAGACCACAAAAAAAAATATATACTGGATATTTTAAGCCATATTCAATTTACAGGGTGAACATGAAGTTGAGTTAACTTTTAAATTATATTTTCTTTTCATGTACTTCTTTGGTACAGTTTCTAAGCTACCAGGGTATAAGAAAGACAAGATAGGTTTATTCATTTTATTTGACTTTCTAGTCATCGTATCACTCCTTCCCGGCGAAGCTCGATATCTACAAACTGTGACACGACGAGTCGTGTCTTCTGCTATTTTGAGACTCACGCACGAGTGCAGAGCAGCGAGAGAATGAGCGCGAGAGAGTGAACAAAAAGAGCAGCGCAGCAGCAGCAACAAGCGAAATGTAAAACAAAAACAAAAGCTGATGCCGGGCACAGGGTGTCTCGTGTTGAAGCCCCGCTAGAAACTTGGGCTCAATGTTGACTATGGCTATCTCTGTCGCACTCACCTGTAGGCACATGACCGCCAAACTGTTCGGCGATCTCGTTCCACATGGGCGACGTGACGCTGCGGCATAAATGCAGCTTGTTGTTGGAGTCCCAAATCTCAGGATATTTTTTGATGGCCTTCAGCAGTTGAGCGCGGTTTACGAAAGGATCCTCCTTGGGCATGTTGATATAGGATGAGGATTAAAAGGATACGGATGCGGTATGGATTTGAAGGCGATGGCGATGGCGACAGCGGACGCGGAGCACAAACTGCGTCCTTTGACATCAATTATCGGCGAATAACTGAAAGTAGAGTTTGCAAAATATGCGAATTGAAAATGAAAAGGCAAAAGCGATTGAGGAAAATAGAGAAAACGATGACGACGTCGGGGCAACGACGACGACGACGACGGCGACGACGACAGCGACGTTTGCCTTTGTTGTTGTTGGGGCGCAGCGATGCCGAGAGATTGGAAAGCAGAGGCAGAAGCAAAAGCAGAGGCCAAAAGCAGCGCAAAAGCGGCGAAAGCGCACACGAGATGAGATACACAAAATGCAAGCGAGAAGAGAGAACAGACAGAATGCGAAAAACAAAAAAAAATAAAAATAAAGCGACGTCAGTGTAGGTGCTGACGAAGGTACGGTATGCGGGACGGGGTAAGGGTACACAAGACCAGGCGCAGAGCAAAGCAAAACAGACAAAGAGACAAAGCAACAACAACAACAGCAGCAGCAGCGGAGCTTATGGCAAAGACAGAGACTGAAAGAAAATAACAGAAGAAGCAAAAAAAATAAAAAAAAGCAAAACATTGAAGCTAACGAAAGGCAACGGATAAACAACAGCGACGCTGACGCTGACAACGCTGACGTCGACGTCAACGTTGGGGCCACTTGCATGTGTATGTGTTGAAGGTGCAGAGACGTCGCGACGTCGTGCCGCATTAGAAGCAGAGGCAAAAGGCAAAGGCAGAAACTCATGCGGCACGGCGCGCTCTCAACGCGAATGCGAAACAAAAGAGCAGCGGGCAAAATGGCAATATGCACGATGACCGATGCGACTGCGACAGCGACGCTGACGTCGCAGCTGCAGCCACAGCCACAGCCACAGCCGCTGTCTAAATAGCAACAACAATTGCCTAGCGACTGGCGTTAGGGTAATCGGGGGCCCGTCGGGCGATCTGTCGGTTGGTCGGTCGGCCAGTTGTTCGTTTTGGGGGGCTACGTGCAATGAACCCATTTTGCAGCCAACTACAACTACAACTACAACTACAACGACAACTACAACTACACTTGCAATTGCTTTACACGCACTTACACACGAAAAGTTACACAGCTGCGTTTGCGTTTGCGTTTGGTTGAGAGCATAGTGCACCCACTGCATACGTTTGGACAGCACAAAGCAACAACACAACTAGGAAAGTAGGCGAGAAATCGTTTAACAATTTAGGCATTTTAGCGGGGCGGCTCACTATTTAGTAGGGTGACTCGAATAACAAATAAAACTAAATAACCTGAGACTGCACGAAAAACACAATTATAGTTATTATTATACATAATTATCTCAAATAAAATATTTTTTTTATTAAAGAAAACCAAAATTTATTCTGACTTTTCATCTACTAATGTACCATTTCTAAAAAATAATCTATTCCTTCATATTTATTTATATATTTTTATGAATTAGTTAGACAAGTGATAAGTTACAGCACTTATTGTATGTTTATTTTTATCAATTCAATAAAAATTATTAACAACTTCCCCAGAATTTTTTATTTTTGCCTTGTACTCATGGACATTCATAAGCAATATAATAGGTGATTTTTTTTCATTTTTAAATTTTTATTTCTAATTCACATCTTCTCTAATCTCAACAAATTAAACTTTTTTCAAAACTTATATTAATTGTCCCCTTGCAGAGGGTATAATGCTTTGAGGTAGGCATTTTCGACCCTACAAACTATATATGCTTATGCTTGTAAGTATATTATGGAACGGGATCACAAAACAAGCTGATCTACAGAGCCACACAGAAGTAATTCAGCAGAGTAATTCAGTTTTGCCGCTAGTTTTGCGCCAGTTAATAGAAATGTAGTAAAATTGTTGAAAAATATATTATTACATTATAAAGTCAGGACGACGATACAAGTTGATACATATATGTCCGTCCGTCAGTCTGTCCGTATGTTTATATGCAAGCTGTCTCTCAGTTTTTCAGTTGTATGAATGAAACTGCAAGCTAGCAGTAAATACTAATTCCAGTCTGGAAGGGTATACAATCTTCGGCGCGATGAAGGTAGCCTTTCTTTACTAGTTTTGTTTTTGATTATTTCACATTTCTGTAATAAATTTGTGTTTGATTTTTGTTTGTTCAGAAGCGTTCAGTATATTTTGAAAGGATAACACAGAGCAGAAGGAATCGCTATAGAATTAATTTTCAAATAGAGCTTAAAGATTACGAATGAATTTAATACAGTGAATCACAGTTTTGCTTTCTAATCAAACAATTTTTTTTTAATAAGAGTAAAAAATTATTATTATAAATAAAAAATATCTTATGTGTCAAAGATAACTTTCGGTTAACAGTCGATATAGGAACTAACTATCAAGACTTTTCTAAAAGAATTATCTTTATTGGCTATTACTATTAAATATTCCAACTCCTAAATGGATGTCTTAAAGTCAGATTATTTTAACGACTATTGAAAAGAGAAAATACTTCTAAGATGGATCTAATGTGCTTGCTATTCGTATTCATATTCGTACGTGATGCTCGTCCATTGCTGGGCATAATATAGCTATGAATTGGGTTTAGATTGAAGGGGACGGGGACGGGGAGGAGGACGGGGACGGGGACGGGAACGAGTACGGAAACAACAAAGGAGTCGGGGGAGTTACATTGAGATCATGAAATGCTTATCATAAGTACGCAGAGTTGCTTCATCAATTATTCAATGACACTGACGACTCCTCTTTTCTTGTCCCACTGATACCACATGAGGACCGTACACTTAAAAAAAAAGCAGAGAAATCTGAACTAGTTCAATTTTATTTTCTAAATCAGAAAACAAAGTTCTAAATATTAAAAAAGTAAATTTTAAAAAACAAAAAAAAAAAAAAAAATAGCAAAGTAATTGAAGTATTTGGGAATGAATCAGGAATGAATTGCAAACAGAACGTCAATATACGAACTACAAAATAAAACTATATTCAAGTTAGTTTCGATTTCTTTACGATACCAATGCTTAGTATTCAAAAGCATTATGCGAGCCTGCGCCTTCTGCTTAATTGTTTAAAGAATTGGTTGTTTTTTTTGAGTGCACTCGCTTATAATTAAAGATAGAGTTAGGAATATTTTTAATGCAGGATTGATTTTGTTAAAAAAATATAATTTAAAAGTGTTTTTTTTTTAAGTGTACGAGTGTCATACTATTCCTTAAGCATTTCTAATGCTGTTGTTAATGTTTTTAATGTTTGTCGTTTTATTGGCTACTGTATTCGTTTTTGGGGAGGAGAGGGAGTACTCGTATCTGCGAGATATGTGAACGCGTACACGCAGTTATCTGGAAGCGGTGTCTTTAATTTTTATGACTGCATAAATGGTCCTCTGCGCCCCACGAGCCCCACGAGCCCCACGAAACCGACGACCTATCTCTGGCCAGGGCCAGCGTAATTTGCTAGATTAGAATTAATTTCGAGGCGAACTCATAGGCAAAACTTGGACCGTAAAAAAGAAGAGGAAGAAGCAGAGAACATAATGTATCTCAGACTCTGGAGCTGGGCATATGAGTCGGACAAACAGAGAGACAGACAGGCACAGGCTCCACATCAATTGTCGTTCTGAAGATGGGCTTGAAACTCTCGGGAAGAAATATTGGCGGAGGGGTTTGGGTTCAGGTCTGCCTTTGTTGGGGTTTTTATTTTCATTTATGCTTTTTAAGTGCTTCATTAAAATCGCGTATGGCTACGTTTGGGGTCGGTCTGCTGCTGTCGCTGGTGTTGCTGTTGCTGCTGCTGCTGCTGCTGCTGGGCTCTGTGGGGCGGACAGACCTTTGTCAGCATCATCAACAACACCGAAAAGAGAAAAGGGAAAAAAAAAAAACGTATCTTTCAGATACATGTCGAAAAGGCAAAGAAAGCAAAGCATATAAAACGCACGACGACGACGTTAAAAAAGAGAAAAAATAAAAATAATAATAGTACTCGTAAACAAGTATAAAAAATGAGTGTACCTAACTCTCAAATACCCTTTGTTATATGCCATTTCTTGTAAGAAAAATATTAAATAATTATGTAGCAAAACTAAAGGTATTTTTTAAATTAATAATCTATTATATAATGATTGACATATATATAATATTTTATTAATTACATTAAAATATGGGCTATAATTACATGCCAATTTATTGTGTCTAGTTTGAGTTCAGTCTGAATCAACTTTATGTGTTATGTTCGTACTTTATAGGTTCTCATATGTCTCCTGCCAAGTTAATGAAACCCATTTTAAACATTTTTATGGCTACAGGGTATGAAAAAGATAATAAAAAACAAAATATAAGAAAAAAGAATTATAACCAAACATGTTTTTCAATCGGCTCTCGCTAGGCCTCAACTTCAGTTACAGAGACGCAGCTTCAACTCCGGTTTCTGGTTCTACATACGAGTATATATTCTTCTCTCCGCCTGTCTGTCTGTCTGTCTGTCTGTCTGTCTGTATATTCTTGGCCTGCGTGGCAATAAGTGTGCCCCGCAAAAAAAGAAGAAAAAGAAGTTAAGTATCTCGATGTTGTTGCTTTTTATTTTTTTTTTAAGGTGCGCATATAAAGAGGCCTTCTTAACTGCCACAGCCGGAGTCAGACCCCAGGCCCCAGTCTCCAGTCTCCAGTCTACAGACTACAGACTTCAGTCCGAAGTCGCCAGTTTCAGGCAACGTTAAAAGATAACCACTGTGATGCCATTTCAGCCTTATTGCTTTTTTTTCCAGTAAGTATGAAAAAATAGCGAAAGAAAATTGTGTTAATTTTTTAAGTTAATGTTTATCCTCGAAAAATCTTGATTAGAAAAAGAATAAAATTTTTAATATAATATAGTTTAATATAATTTATTAATGTAATATAACTTAATTTAAAATTTATTCTCGATATATAATTTTTCAAAAGTATTTTTCTAAGGAAAATAATATTTGTAATATAATTTATTTTCCTTAAGCTCATTAAGATATGTTAACTTAAAACTGAACTTATATTGAAAATAGAAGCCTTTTTTTTAAGCTAAAAAGAATACGTAACTTCTTCAATTAATAAACTATAAAAAAACTAAAATAATATCAGCGTTTCAGCTATTAAAGTTAAAAGAAAGAAAGTATCTAATAAAGTATTGGATTGATATAGAATCCTAATTAAATAAATAAAAAGTTGAAGTAAAAAAAAGGTTGGCTTTTGTTGAGATTTGCTTCCATCTAAAACCGAAAAGTAGCTTTTTTCGCTACACAAAAGTCTGGCAGCACTGCCGAGTGCAGCAAAAGCAAAAGCAACTACAACAACAAGAAGAACAACAACAAAGAGCAACAATAATGGGGTTTGCAATCCGAAAGGCAGTTGGTAAAACTCCTTTTCATCCTCAAATCACATACAGTAGCAAAAAATTTCGACAGTTATTTACGATTAGCACAAAAGATACGAGACATGACATGCGCTGAGATGCCGCGAAGATGCATATGCTCTCTCAAGATCCCAAGAAGAAAGGGGTATGCTTGTGTAGATGAGATAGGTGTGTGTGTGGGGGAGGGGGAGGGGGCGGAAGAAGAAGAGGCAAGGGGCCACAACATGTTACCCACTGTTGCTACTGTTGCATGCAGCAAACACAGCGGGCGATGCGGGACCCAGCGGGTTTTTACG